>PVIW01001114.1:0-70701 GCA_004026585.1 Noctilio leporinus
AACACGCAAAATAGATACAGGCTCATAGAGAGCAGGCTGACAGCTCAGCTCTGGGGGTGTGGTTTGGGGAGTGGAGGGATGGAGCACCAAAGGAAAAGGACTTGTGGACATGAACAACAGGGTGGGGATTGCAGAGGGTGGAGGAAAGTGGGTGGAAGTAAAAGAGGCTACAAGGGGATATAAATGGTCATAAAAAAAAAAATAGAATAATCAACTTTTTTAAAAGGAAAATACAGTATTTTGTACTTAGTCAAAAGAAAAAGTTGAATTGGTATTCCCACCTCTGCATCAAATTTTATATAAAATCCACTGAACAACATGGAGAGAGAAAAAAATAAGATACTTTAAAAGCTTTAAATCACTGAAAAGAAAAAAAAAATGTACGTTTATATTACTTTTTTTTCTCATTAGTGCAAAAAAAAAAGATACATTCTGTTTTGCATTTTAAAAGACTATGATTACCTTAAGGGAATATTTAAAAAATACATGTTATATCTTAACCTTTTTTAAAATTTTTATTTATTATTTTCAGAGAGAAGGGCAGGGAGGAAGGAAGTCACACAAGTTAACTATGCTCTTCATTCAGCTTTAATTGAATATAGGTTCACTCAAAGTAGAACATCAACACACACTAATATCCTACTCACACTCTAACAATCTAAGAGAAATATCACACACAAACATACACACACACACAGAGTACTTAATGGGGAAAAATGAACCTGAGTCCCAGAATTTAACTCAGCAGGTCTAGGAGATGGCACGGGGGGCAAAGAAGTCATCAGCAAGGAAGGAAGGGTCTCTGGAACCAGGTGGGCAGCAGGACAGATGAAGCTCCCAGTTCAGCAGGGCAGTCTCTGGCAGCCGATGGCAAGGGAAAGCAGTGTGGCGTGGACCAGCACCCTGGTGTGTGGAGCTCAGGTGTCTCAGCAGTGGTGTGGACACCTCAGTTATACATTGAAAGTAGTGTACTCCATCCTTCTGGGTCCCGTGATAAATGTCTTGGCACCCCTGATGGCAAGTGGTGGCCCTGCTCTGCAGACATGGCTGTTCTATCACATGTGCAGATGTCTTATGTGTGCTTTCTTATCAGATGTGTCTAGCATGACTTAGGTAGTTTCCCTCTTCAACCAAAGTGTCACAGCTGATTGGCAGCCATCTTCACATGAGTGACTCCATTTTATTTTATATACTTTATGTTATCTAGATTGTACCAATGCCATTTTATTGATCCTGCTCTCCACACCACCTCAGTTTCAATGTTCCTGTGGGATCAGATAAAGCCATTGCTATTCCTTAATTTGCCCAGTACTGCTGCTGTTATTTCATCACTGAAGATTGCATGAGAGCAGGCCTAAATAAACATTTTATATCCACACAGATCTTAGTCTCACATTCCGAATTCCACTAACCTGAAGTAAAAAAGAAACCTTGACTTGCACTTGAGTGACTTGAGCGGTAGGCTGCATGTGGATGATTAGGAAGGTTGAGGGAAAGCATCCTAGCCTGGCGTCGCATGATATGCACACACCACGGTGAAAAAGTGGAAGCTATTTGTTATGTTTGCAAGACGATGAAGAAACTCCAGTCTGACAATCTGAGGGATTTTCAGGGCATTATTTGAAATGAGAATGGAGAAGATAGATGTCAGTAGAGTGTGAAAAGCATTAAAAGCCATGTAAAGGATTTGGATTTTATTGAGTAGGTGTTTGCAAGTCACTTTAAGACTAGAATAAAAATGCAATGCTTAAGATATGCAGTACGGAATAGAATCAAGAATGACAACACCTATCCAGGTCTTAGAGAATAAAGTCCTGCATATGAAGCAACAGAAAGATGAACAACTCTCTTTTTCTTGCCTCATGTGTGTGTTGTGTGTGTGTGTGTGTGTGTGTGTGTGTGTATGTTGTAAAAAAGAATAATATCTTTCATTTACTTTGTTAGGAAGCACTGGGAATTTATGAATATTCTTTTGACAACTCCAGTGTTGAAGTGTTTTGCCAGATTTACTTTCAAAGAGATAAATTATCTGGTATATTTTTCCTTCCATTATATATTTTCTGTTTCTATCTTGTAGAGATGCTAATAAAAATTAAAACAGCCCTGGCTGGTGGAGCTCGGTGGATTGAGCACCAGCCTGTGAACCAGAGGGTCGCTGGTTCAATTCCCAGTCAGGGCACATGCCTGGGTTGCAGGCCAGGTCCCCAGTTAGGGGACCTAACTGAGAGGCAACCACACATTGATGTTTCTCTCCCTCTCTTTATCTCTCCCTTTCCCTAGCTCTAAAAAATAAACAAATAAAATCATTAAAAAAAAATTAAAACAAACATGGGGAGAAAGCCAGAGGAATAAAAAGGATAATCAAAGGGACTGGATAATGGTACATAAATTAGTCATTGACTACCAGCATAACTGAGAGTTAATTGTTTTTTTTTTTAAATTCATCTTGAACTCTGTCGAAATCAGCCCCCTAGGATACAAGCTGAGAACAAAACACCCAACTGAAATAGTGAATTTTCTATAATTAAATTACTTCACCCTACCTGAAATAAAACACAAGGCTCTTACCACATACCTTGCTACCCAACATTGTCCCTTCCCATTTGGAGCAGATTGAATTTGTCTTTGCATATAACAAAAATCTACCATTCTTCAGTGAATTAGCAAATGTATCAATAAAGTATCACTAATATCTAAATACAAATACTAGAAACAAATTCCTGAAAGTCTCATCATTGCTCTCAGGTCCTGCAGCTATATCTATTATTTATCTGTAATTTCTTGAAAGAGAGGAAGATATCCATGTCGGATTATATCTCCTCATAACAGGTGAAAAAACAATTAAGACAGTAAAATATTTTAAATGAATTATTTAAAATCACAAATAATACAGTTTTCTTTAGAATAAAATTGTGGCTACACTAAAAGATTCAAAGAACACTTTACTGAGGCTGGTTTAGGGTACAAAGAAGCCCATGGTATAAAAAAAATACTATACATGCAAGCACTTCTAACATTTTTTTCTTCCTAAGAAAGTTATCATGCAATACATTCATTTAATGATTTCAGTGTCATAGCATTTGAATATAAATGGTTCTTTTTCATTTTGCATTTACCTTCTTAAATAATCCAACATAAGTCCAACAGTTAAATACCTTCAAGCAATGAGTAAAAGTAGAACAGAATACCTACATTTATAACTTCTACATGACATTAAATTTTCATCAACTTAGTAGTTCTGAATGTGAATCTGAGTCTCCAGTTTTTTATAAATTCTGCTTTATCTTATTATGTAAAGCTTGATTTCTGACAAATCCCTTATTAAAAAAAAAATAAGCAAATAACACCTTATTTAAAATTTTAAAAGGGCATGCTTTTTTTTTAATACAAGTTGTTCACTCTTATCAATGTTATCAAATAGCAATGATGTTCCTCCATGCCTAATATAATGCAGGTATTTAATTCTGAACAATAACATATTTTGTTCCTTATTCCATTTAGTTTTCTTGGTGGTGGAAATTAGGCTGTTCTGTGGGATTACTAGGGAAGGATTCCAAGGACCTATGCATGGGAGATTGTGGTTTGGCATAGTTTATTTGGGTCTGAATAGAAGCTGCCCTTTGGGTTTCCAATGCCCCATCTCTGTCTGTTCCACCATGGAAAAAGTCCAGCTGTGTCCTCAGCAAGGTCAAGGCAAGTTTAGAGTTCTTGCTTCATACTTAAGCTTAGTCCTTTGGAGCTAGCAAGTGGCTGCTAAGTGGTCTCAGTCCCCATCCAGGTAGCTTAGTTTGTTTCCAGTAGCTCTGGTAGCAGAATCTATGTGTTGCCAGCCATGCATTTGTTAAGGCCACATGGCCATGGAAAAACTGCATGAGTGCTTGGGGTGAGAGTATTACTGGTTGGGCAAGGCAGACGGCAGAGAGGGACAGAGTGAGAGAGACACAGAGGGAGAGGGAAGGAGAGAGAGAGAGAGAGAGACAGAGAGACAGAGAGAGAGACAGAGAGAGAGAGACTGACTTTCTTTGTTCCCCTGGGATTATATACATGAGTTTAGGTTTGGGATGGACCAGGTGTTTTTTTCAAAAGAACCAATCAGCCTCCCAAGTTTTCATAGGTTTTTGATGGATTTGCACCTCCTAGTTAGACTGATAGGCCTCTGAGGTCCAGTGTCTCCCCTTCAGCCCCTCAAAATCTGGTGCCAGAGGGGAGAAGGGAGGAGTGTTAATCACCTGGAGTGTGAAGCTGCAGCTTTCAGGTGAAGCAAACAACCTCATGCTTCCCATTTTATTAGGCTCAATGTCTAGTCTCCTTTACTCCTCTTTTCTAGCTAAAAACTGACAAGAATGGTTTACTAAGTCTGTTTTAAGCTAATTTTGCAATCAAACAAAAAGGATCATATCTACGTTTTCTTCCTCTCTTTCTAGTTTCTTATCATAATTATATAAATGATCTTGAACAAAATGACAGTAGGACATGTTATATAAATTACTCAGAGATCTCATATTGCTCTGGTCACTCTGGTCCTATAACTCCATCCTAGTGACTATTTGGAGGTTTTCAATTTTGATTATTGGAACTTAGGCAATCAGTGACTGAAAATCCTGCTGATGTTTTATGTCAGCTCCACCCAAAAGGTAATGTATGTAGGGGTTATGCAAGAGGGCAGGAAAATTATAAAATTTTTAAAATCTCTTGCCACTAAAGCAAGGGGAAATGACTCTGCTTGAAATCTAAGTCAAGGCAATGAAGTTTATTAGATGGAATAGGTGGCTGATTTTATTTAATTTAGGTCATTTTGATTGTACTACTTAATATTCTCTCATCACAGAGAGCTTATAAGAAAAACAGTAATAAGTGTACCAGAATTTTTTTTTCACATAATTAAACATTTCTATACTCAAAAAGGAATTAAATAATGGAATAAAATTATATGGAACCGTGGACATTTAATAATATAATGAAGGGCCAGGAACTCAACCTGTTTTCTTCCTTAGATAATTATAGCACATACTTTACTTTTGAGAAACAATCAGTGTTTTTTGGGGTGTTTAAAAATTATTTCTATCAAAGTACCACCAGCTTAATTTTGGAAACAAATTTTTCATCTTAATTTTACCCTTTGTGTTTAGGCTAACATTTTCAAGGCTACCCTAATTTAATTGGGTAGTGTCCTATGGCTAATTTTTATTTAGTAATTTAATATGCAGATAAAACATAATGAAATATAAGCCTAACCACTGTTTTGGGCCATTTTAGGGTATGACAACTTAATAAGTATAAATAATAACAGCAATGACAATTATTATTCACAGGGCATTTTCTATGTTTAAAGAATGAAGCACATTGTTACATTACATAAATTCACTCATTTCATGTGACATGGTAATCCCCACTAGTTTTCTGTGTTTTATGATTTCTTTTTAGATCTACTTTAAACTTTCTTCTTGCAGTCATTTCCTTGAGTTTTGCAATAAAATATAGAAACATTTAATAATTGTTAAATTTAATGTTTACTGTGACTTTGTGAAAGAGATCTGTATTGGACATGTGTGGTAAACAGAAAGTCCTATCTTTGACTTCTGATTCTGCTGATATTAGTTGATGGAATTGAGGCAAATTATTGAACCTTTATAGATTTTGAATATGAAAGCAAATTTAGCATTAAGGTAGTAGAAAGTTTTTCTAAAACTTGGAAACATATGGCATTCAATCATTAGTAATAGCTCTGAAAAGATGTAATTCAAGCCAGGTAAGTTTCCTTGAGTTTCTAGGGGAAAAAAAATGTAGAAGGAGAGGGATGCCTTACTGTCAGAAAACACATCCCATTAGCTTGAAACAGTATGCAAGGAAAATTACGTGGGGAAAAATGTGCCAGAGAAAAATATCTAATAATTCTACCAACTTCATGTAAGGCTAGGATGGTGGACATCTGATACTACACAAGCCCTAAGAGTAAGAGAAACACAGATTTCAAGTTGTCTTTCTCTAGGGAGCCTGGTCACTAATTGCAACCTGTCTGCCACCTCAATTCAAGCTTGGGTAATGAATGGCTTACCAGGTATAGGAAGTGTTTCTAAAGCAACCATGTTTTGGGACAGCCATCAAAATATTACTTGGTTTGTATTTACAAATCTAAAACATCAGTGGCAGAGAACAGTTACCTCTAGCCTCAAAACAATTCTTGCTTGATTTCCTAAGAGAGAGAAATGTTGTCCATAAATACATCACAGTCACTATATTCAATTTAATTTACTCACAGACTCAAACACTATCTCCTCATGGCAAATGCAATCTATTGTGAACCATGAAGATTTCTTCACAAAAACAAGGTATCTTGGGTATATTTAAGTCATTGTGAGATGGTTTTCAAGACATCTACTTTAATTTGGAGAGATTTCTTTAGGTAAAAATTGGTTTTTGAAATGAATCCTCAGCACAAAGTATTTTCACATCAATTCTTTTCAGAAGATTTCTTTGACTAGTCTTATTTGTTTAATGAAGCTAATAAGTTGTAGATAAATCTGTAAATCAGTGTTTCAATAGAAGTCTACTGAACCTCCAGATTGAGTCTACTTTACACACTGCTGCTGTAATAGGTTTACAAAATAAATCTCAAAAATGCCTTATGGGTACCTAAATATCGTCTACTCAGAATAGTAAATGATAGAAATAAACTGTTTAACTTCAGATTAACTTATAGGAAATCTTATATTCATACTGTCATTAAAAAACTGAGTCAACTGAAGAACAGTTTAATATATTAGAAGGGCTATATACTGAAGCTATGCAATATAATAATAAATATTTTTAATCGGTGATAATTTTCTTTAATGTTAGACTTTTTATGAAATTAGTCAAGATTTACCAGCCTTTCTTCAACTTACATATATTTTTTATAATTTCCCATGAGTAAGAAACTAACTAGCATTCTTTTGAGGCCAAGGGGTATAGGCACAAACAGGGACACATACTACACCTGACAAGCTCAGGGGAGGCCTGCGTGGTGGGCATTACAGACTCAGAGACCCAAGGTAACCACATAGGATGGTCTGAAATTAAAACTTTCTAGTTAAAAGTGAATCAGCTCTGGCTGGTAGCACAGTGGAAGCCGGTGAGCCTGAAGGATGCTGGTTCAATTCCCAGCCAGGGCACATAACCAGGTTACAAGCCAGGTCTCCAGCCAGGTCCATGGCTGGAGGCAGGTGAAAGGCAACCATACATTGATGTTTCTCTTTCTGGAAATAATAAATTAAAAATATTAAAAAAAAAAATAGTGAGTCATAGTGGGTGGTCTTGTAGTAGGTCAGTATCTTTCTTAAGGTTAACATTTACCTTAACTATGCCAGTCTATTTTGTTTTGGCATCTGGGGTGATTTTCCTTTTTTTGAACCCTCAGGACTCAATATTCCACTAGAACAGGAGACCACAGAACCCCTCATTGTTATGTGTTCATTGTCCATTGTTCAACTATCTTATACCCACCTATGTGAAAGAAGTGTGTGTCTATTTCTTTTACTTTTTATTCAGTCCCAGAGATTTCCCCCATTTGCTTTCTCCCATCTCTCTAATGTATCACCAATGAATTTCATGCAACCTTCTTACCTCTTTCCCTTTGATTCTAATGTATAAAATGAGCAGTAAAACTGCCATTTTTCAGAACATTTTCTAAATCCATTGAGATTTTGCTTCCCAGCAATTATTAGTTTGGCTCAAATATACTCATAAAAATTCTCTACATGTTTCTTACATTGACAGGAAAAAATAACTTTTAATCTTGAATTAAGAGCTTGGGAAAGTGAAAGTTTATACAGTATGTTTGCTACTTAGGAGCAAGTGGGACAAAAATGTTTTAAATTATTTTATTACAAAGATGTATGATCAATATTCTTGTCCTTTATAGTAGAGGAAAATGCTGCACTAAAAAATTTATCTTATCACTTTATGTCATGACTGACTGAAATTGGTCATCCATGTGTCATTTTTAAAGAATTAAAGGAACTTATTTATGTTATAAAACTGAACTTTTTGAAAATATCTTCCATTGCAGCCTAAATTGGCATCTATGCAAAATTCTTCAGAATGATAACAACTCACAATCCAACCTAATTCTATGAATTTGTTTCTCCAAGGAGTAGAAAAAATAGTAACTAGTAGTCATAACTAATTATTTTGAAAAAATATACAGTGGATATTTATTATTTGTTGCTGCTAAGCAAATTATTATCTTCTTATACTAGCACCAAGATTTTCCTTTCTAGAACCACTTTTTTCTCTTGATAAGCAATTCTGTTTAGGTAAGGTTGAGCCTAACTGGTCATGCTATGAATGGGCATGAGTATTAATTACATGCTCCTGGCCGCAAAGATTGTTCGGTGTTAGCCAGCTAGACAGACATGAGCTGAATAAAGATGCTGGGCCAGATTCTGAAGGTCGCCAGGGCAGAAAACCTCAGGTGCCTATCAACAGGCAAAACTTAAAAGACAAGGACCTTGCCCCTAGGGTAACCCTTCCTCCACCAGCACAACACTTGTTGCATACAGTGTGCGAATGATCCATTGGCAACATTTTAGTAAACAACATATCACAAAAGTGTTATATTTTGAAATAAATGTATTCTTATATGTAAATACATAGTCATTTTTTAAATTATTCAATAATAGTCTCCATTTACTGCAATAATAGACTTGATTCAACTTCAGAATATTGAGCATGCTTTCATTAACTTTTTTTTTATCCATCGATATCATACTTTCAATCTTAGCTTTAACAGCCTCTGTGTTGGAATGAGGTTGTTTATTAACTTCTCTCTCACAAATGCTCCATACATCATAGTCTAAAGGATTTGCATCTGGTGAACTAGGTGGCCAGATTTCTTTTGACCAGAATCCAGGAACATTCACATTGAGACATTCTTGCACCTTTTTGGCATTATGTGCTGGTACACCATCTTGTTGGAAGATAAAATGACATCCATTTGTGACTTGCTTTATCCACTGTACAACTACTTCTCTCAAAACGTCAAGGTAGGCATCCTGAATCTTCATGGATGATCTTCTGGATTCTGTGTACAGTATTTAGATTTGTGTGATCCTTGCATCCCTAAGGGGTTTTCCTTGTTGGTGTGGTGACATCAGAATCAGCATCATACACCTTCTTCATGTTGTCAACTGTACATAAAGGGATGCTCTTGAAATCCACAATTTCCTTAACAGTTGGCCCTGCACACAGTCCAGAAATTATGGTTGCTCTAACATCGTATTCCTTTGACATAATGGTTGCTTTCAGAATTTAATACTTTATACCTGAAACTATGATGTTAAATCATAACCTCAGAAACATAGTTTTTCAAAATTAATAAGCAGCATGTGAAATAAGGAGATGCAAAGTTATTGCCAATTGATCATACACCCTGTAGTTCACACTCTCTCTTGACCTTTCCTCCCCTGGCATCTTACTAGTCATGAGGGTTACACTGCCTTAGAGGGGGAACAGGTAAGAGGGCCCAGAGAATAGTCCTTAAACTCCTAAGACAATGAGTTTCTGACCTACAACATCTAAACCTCAGTTGTTTTTCAGCCCTAGGCCCAGAAAAGCATCAAAACCAGATAAGCAATGCCAAGGCTGACATAAGAATCAACTACATTGACTAATGACCCCCTGCCCTGAGGGTAACCAATCAGTGGAGACCATGACCCTGAAGAACATACTTAAAAACTGATGAATTCGCTTAGGATCCTCCCCTGAAAGTTTGAGATAAATACCTCAAACAGATGACCTAGTGTGGCTCTATGGAGCACACACAGGTCTTTCCCCACCCCTTTTCCCCATGTTTTTCTTGTCTCTCCTAAGCTTCAAGAGCCTTTCTTTTGCCTCTGTAACTTGTTCCTGAACTTATTTCTTTTATGCTCATTTCTCCCCACTACCTCTGTGATTTTCTAAATAAACTTTCTCTTATAGTTTGAGTCTTGTGTCTGAATTCTTTCTTAGCCAGGACTCAAGTACCAAGGTTGCTGAACCAAGGTCTGAATTCACTGATCCAATACTTGGTGCATTTAGGATCCAGCAGTTTCAGGGATGGGCATGTGACTTAAATTCAGTCCACTTAATGCAAATACCATCAGCTCTCTACACTACACCATAAATTTCAGAAAGAAATCTCTTTTCCACTTGTTTTGTCAATCCGGAGTTTCTGCAGATTATCTGATCATTAATTATAAGAAAAAAATATCTGAGAATAAAAGCAAAACACAAGAGTCAACTAAGATACAAAAGAGACAGATTTATGATGATGTCATCTGGCCATCAATATCCTTTTAATTTTTAAAAACTTTGCCAATTACAATTTACATTTGATAGTTTGTACTAGTCTCAGGTGTACTGCATAATAGTTAGATAATCATACACCTTGGAAAATGTTCCCCTTGATGTTCCTAGTACCAAAGTGGCACCATGCATAGTTATTACAATATTATTGACTATATTCCCTACACTGTACTTTATATTCTTATTTCTTGTCTGTTTTGTAAGTACCAACCGTACTTTTATGTTTGAAGCTAGTTTTGCAACCAAGCAAAGTGAGGCTCGTGCATGTGGCACCTTGGTGTATGACCCAACAATTAGTGTTTTTATTTACATGAGTAAAACCTCAGGAAGGGCTGGGAGCACTCCAGGTCAGAGCTGTATTCTCCTATGAGACCCAGCACTCCCCCTGCTCCGCACCAGGTTATAAGCCAAAAAAAAAAGCCCAATAGTTTCCCATCTCCTTATCTTAAGCTGGCTGCACAAAGAGTCCTCCAGTCGCTCTGGAAGGTGCACTGGGAGGTGGGTTTCAGAGTCACTATCCTTTTGCAGCAGCTCTGGCCTTCAGGATTTGGGGTACGGTTGTCCTGAACCTTCATGTCACAGTCCAGGAAAACATGTGCTGTGTTGCACTGGATCATGGTGGAGTCCCTGGGAGGCACACATCCTAAAACAGTGACTCCTCTTTGTCCAGAGTTGCAAGAGTTTGGAAAGAGTCTGGCAGCAGGAGGCAGGTTAGTGTCTTACAAGGCAGAGTCCTTGGTGGCTCTGGAACCAGCTAGAGCAGCAGGACCAGAGGGGCAGCGCGCTGTTCTCTCCCTCAGGCTGCCCTTCCCTCCACAGATCAGCATGGCTGCTGCCTCTCCACGTGGTGGCCCTGCCTCTCCCAGCTGCTGCATCACTGCTTCCTTCTTGGCCCCCGGCTCACACGCGTGCTTCCTATGTAACCTCCTACTCAGCTCCTCCCACAATGAGCTACATTTGCTAGTTTGTATTTTCTGCCTTCTCTCAGCTGCAGCTTTAGTTCTGGCAAAAGCCACTCATTGACACCCGGGTCTCTGTCTCCCTGATCTTCCTCTCAGCAGGCGCTGCGGAAGCTCCCTTGACCCTGCCCTGGTCAGTGAATGCTATTTGCTCTGGGGCGGTGGTAGCACAGCTATTAACTCGATATTAGCTTGCTGTAGATACGCGAAATAGCTTAACCCCAGTATTGTCTGCTCTCAGCATTCCCCCATCCCCCAACCATGGACTGTGGGAACTTTGGGGACCCCTCACTCTGTACCCCATTACAGTTTGAACACTTAGTGTATTTTTGCTTGTGCCAGCTTATGTTATCTGTAATGTGAAATTTAGAGTCTTGACCCACTAGAAAGATAAAAGAATATTGTTGTGAAATAATCCTAAAATATTTTTAAAAGGTGGTAAACTTTTGTATACATGACACCTGTAGTCTTAAGGCATGTGTGGTGGCTGTGGTTGATAGGTTCGCTGTCTTTTTTAACCCATTTATGGGATGACTTACTACAGTCTCAATATCAACGTGATTAAGAATCGAAGAGAATCTAGTTAAAATGCAGATTCTGACTCCATAGAATTCGGGTAGGACTTGAGGTTTTGCAATTCTAACAAGCGCCCAAGTGTACGGAAGTCACTGCATCATTTTCACAACACTGACACATTCAATCCTATAAAATCACCCCATGCTAGGATTTGGATTGTGGCTCAGCTGCGTTAAGGAGACATACAGTAGGAAATCTGGAAGGAATTTATGGGGTGGGTGAGAACACTTCTGTTCCTTAGCTGATCCTTGGGCTAGCAAGTTCTGTTATGGTTTGGGACATTCTTTTCGCTGTTAAGGATTGCAGCTGAAGTAGTATAGTTTTGGACTCAATAGTTTGGAAGGTAGGTAGCTTTCTGGTTCCCAGGCAACAACAGGGACATTTTGGTTTGCAAGCCAGCAGTTGGAGTGGCAAGTTCCTCGTTCTTCATGCTTCTTTTCATGTGAGCTAGAGCAGTTCTCTTAAGGCCAGTTCTGGTCAGTTATTCTGTGAGCCTTTCCTGAAGGCAGAACCTCAGACTCCTTCCCCAGTCCTTACATAATCTGGCAAACCAGTCGTTCTCCATGTTCAATTGCTTTCAGTGTAGGCAAGCAACAGATTTGTTTTATATCAAGTTAAAAAGCACAAGTGAAATACATTTTTTAGGGCATAAAGAAAAAGGAAGAAAACATGACAAAATGGAATAAGAGGAATGCTTGTTTTTAAATTTTTATTTTATTGGATTTTTTCCCTCCCTCTTTATCCTCTCCTTACCCTCTGCCACCTCCACTCAGCCCACCCATTCCAATCTCAGTCACCACACTGTTGTCTGTATCTGTGAGTTTCTTCTCTTTGTTCTTACTTTTTGCTCATCCCTCTGCCTCCCCTAACCACCCACCTATATCTATGAGTCTGTTTCTATTTTGCTTGTTAGTTCATTGTGTCCATTAGATTCCACATGTGTGTGAAATCATAAGGCAATTGTTTTTCTCTGACTGGCTTATTTCAGTTAGCATAATGTTCTCTACTTTTATCTATGATGTTGCAAAGGGTAATTTTTTTTCTTGTTTAAGGCTAAGTAGTATTTGATGGTTTAAATATACCATAGCTATTTTATCCATTCATCTACTGATGGACACTTGTAATTGTAATATAGTGGCTAGAGCTCCTAAGGACTGAGAATTCTCCTTCTTGGGGTTTCTTATTTCTTTCCTGAGAATATGACCAGGCAACTTCACATGAGTCAATGTGGTGTAATGGAAGGACTGATTATATGGTATTTAAGAGATCTACAAAAAAAAAAAAAGAGAGAGAGAGAGAGAGAGAGATCTACATTCTTGGCCCACTTTAACAATTACAAATATCTGTGAAGACCAGGAAGGTTTTCTTGTCTGGGAACATTTAAATAGGAAGATACCATGCAATTCTTTGCAAGAATCAACACCCAGTCTTGGCAGATCTCATAATTTTTCAAGATAACATAAATTAATATTTTCTTTATTTTAAATGTTTACAACTTATTTCATCAAATATTGTGTTGGGTAAATAGAATACATTTCCCAGGATACATTCACAATCATATGGAAACTTCATTGATAATCCTATAATTACTATTTCACAAAGTTGAGCCTGAGTACATATATATCATGTAAATGAAGTCATGTACAAGAAAAAATCAACAAAGGATGTTTATATTCTCTATTATTAGTTTCTTTGTACACCTTAGAAATATGTAATATCTTTAAAAGGAAAAGGAATACATGACTTACAATTAGCCAGGTTATATAAATGTGAAGCATTCATTTTGATGCAAGCTCAATTTTATAAGCAAAATAAATGTCAATGGGATTATAAGGCTAGTTCCAGAACTACACAAAACAGATTTGTGTTTTCTTTGATTTGTAAAGCAAAGACTGAAAACTCTCCTCTGATGAGTAGCACTTGGATTCAATATTTTTTAAACCCCTACTTTGTTTTCTTTAGGTCGTGCATGCTTTAAAAAATGTATACACATTTGCAAAATAAACAAATATCAGGTGTTAGAAGGGCAAAAACCAAAGAACTTACAGGCATGAAAGAATGGCCTAAGTTTCAGAACAAAACAAAACCAATCAAATATTGAAAAATTTGTATTCTAAAGAAAAACATTTTATTTTTAAAGGAATTTAAGGGTTTTGTACTTTTGTTTTTTTGATGGTTATTCTCCTATGATCAAAAACATCAAAAATAGGCCCTGGCTTGGTAGCATAGTGGATAAGGCACCAACCTGCAAACCTAAAGTTTGCTGGTTTAATTCCCCAGCCAGGGCACATAACCAGGTTGCAAGCCAGGTTGCAAGCCAGGTCTCCAGCCAGTTCCGTGGCTGGAGGCAGGTGAAAGGCAGCCATACATTGATGTCTCTCTCCCTCTCTGCCTCTCTCCCTTCACCTCTCTCTGGAAATAATAAATAAAATAAAATCTTTAAAAAAAAAAAGAACATCAAAACTAGTGCTTGATCCTATAAACTATGGGTTTGTAGTGTATACTCAGTAGAGAATAGGCAATATATAAATTAAAACTTTATTAATTACTAATGTACAACTAACCTATTTTACTCATTTTAGATTAACTACTGATAAAAAGTCCATCACTTGCTTAGTTTACTTGAATTATAAAAATCGTAGCAAAGATGAGACAAACCTGAGTGCCCATTCTTCAAAAAACAGGGGTGGGGGATGGAATATATATTAATTGTTGAGGTCAGGATTAGGAGACTTTGAATTTAAAAAGTAGTATTTTTTCAGAAATGAGTCATTTCAGTTTTATTTTAATAATACCAATCATATAAGCAAGAAAAAAGAACTAAAAATAGAGATACTAGATATGATTTTGAATACATATTTCCAGTCTTAAAATGAAAATGAATTTGAATTTTCATAAGTTTTATGACAAAAGTAGGAATTTCCTATTTTGTTCTACTCTGTGTTTACTTCAGTTTTTCACTGATAAATGATGCAGAATTCAACCATTTATTATTCCTTAACAAATATTACTTTTTAATTTAGTTGCCTTAAATTTTTAGTAATTTGACTATTGACCTTTTGAGATTTATTTTACCAAAATATTATAGTTGTTTATTTTAAAATCAATTGTATATATACATTTATACATGCACATATATGTTCTATGAATATGTACCTTCTCTATAACATCTTTTTTAAAAATATTTTATTTATTATTTTTAGAGACAGGGGAAGGGAGAGAGGCAGAGACGGAGACATCAATGTATGGTTGCCTTTCATCTGCCTCCAGCCACAGACCTGGCTGGAGACCTGGCTTGCAACTTGGTTATATGCCCTGGCTGGGGAATCAAACCAGAGACCTTTGGGTTTGCAGGCTGGCACCTTATCCACTGTGCTACCAGCCAGGGCTTATAACACTTTTTGTTCTTTGAAAGATTGGGAATTCACACTTGTGGTGAGATCCACTTATTTACATATATTTTCTTTGTTTAAAAATCTACCTGTTTCCAAGAAAACCTGAAATATGCTTCGTGGTTTCAACTTACAGGAACTAACTACGATGTTTGAACTGATAATAAAAAATTATTCATCAGACATACCTATGCTGAGTTGCTGAAAAACATTTTAAAGGACAGTGAAATTTGAGTTTTGCTGTGAAGGATGATTAATGTTCTTTTCCAAATTGGAAAATAGAGAAAGAAAAAAAAAATGGATGCAGAGAAGACTACTTACTCGATAAGAAACAGTATATGAGGAAGAATGGGCATTTACTCAGTAAATATAAGAAAATATAAGATTTTGATGGAATTAGAATACAAAGATGTTTAAAAGTATGTGAAGGTAAGAGAAAGGTTGTGATACATGACTTGCTAAACAGTTTGAACTTTATCTTAGAGACAGGGTCAGAAATCAGATCTCAAAATTCAAGAATTACATGAATTAGGATGAAACAGTAAAAACTTTTCTTCAAGGTGATGGGGAGAAAGACATAGAGGACAAACTCTGGATGTACTGATGCCAGAGTGTGTGAATGTGGAGCATGCATCCTGGATGGCAAAGTGAGAATTAAGACTGTAGCCAAATGTTGGTTCTTGAACTTGATCCATTCTGGATAACTGTTCTAGAAGCAATTTGTTCAAAAATGAATGTCCTTTGTTTGTTGCTTAAGAGATGCGTGACTGATCATACAAGCATCAGAGTGAAAGAGTTGCCCAGTAGAGAATCCAGACCTGAAATTTTGCTAGACAACCGGGACATTATTTCCATGAAAAACTTGGTTGAGAATTAAATTATTGGAGAACCAAGACATTGGAGAACTGAGGTTTGACTGTATTTGTTTTATTTTAATATACTACAAGTGGTGAGGGCATATCTGTCTGCTGATAGGAATGCACTGTCGAGTGATAAACAGGAGACAGGAAAAGTGGACCCTAAGAATGAGACTCCACAGCAATAAAATAAGAGGATCTACTTATTAATGGTAAAGCAATGTGTGGGCTGCACTGCATATATGTTTTTTTTATATGCACTTATAAATGTTAAAAATCTATGCAGGATGTAACTAGACATTCATTGTATATAAAATATGTACAAAATAAAATATTCTTATATTTCTATTACATGAGAGGAGAGCCTTAAACATTAAAACAGCCCATAGTAATTATGATCAACTGACGTATATGAGGCACATGGTAACAGAACAACTGAAGTTATTTTCCTAACTTTATTCTTAAACATATTCAGTCTTTTAGGATCATTAAGTGCAATTAAGTAGAGATCATCTCTGTCAGAGTATTTTAAAGATTAATCTTCTAGTTTTCTTTATTATACATTCTTTCTCTCTTTTTTTTTTTCCCTTTGGCCAGTTCACTGATTGTGTTCTAGGAAATCAAATGGACTACAGTTTTCCCTATTCTGGGTTTCCAATGATTAAATTGTACAACATAGATAGTCTTTTGTGACTGATGACTTTTTCATAGGATGCTGTTTTCAAGGTTTATGCATGTTGTACCGTGTGCATAATTCTTTTTATGTGCCACTGGATTCACTTTACTAGTATTTTGTTGTAAATTTTTTAATCTAGATTCATAAGGGATTTATGTCTTTAGTTTTCTTTTTGTGTTTAGTTTTGATATCAGGGTAATACTGGCCTCTGGAATTGACTTCAGAAATGTCTCCTCCTTTGCTATCTTTTTCTCTGGTCCTCTATGGTAAACTTCCAGACGGCCTATAATTTAACTTACTGTTCTCATGGAACTAACAGCTTCATCTTAATAGCTCATCAAAATAGCCATTGTTTTCTAGTTTGCCCTTATTCTTGAAATTTCACCATGACCTTGGATAAAACTTTACAACTTTGTCTTCTTAACAGCCTTCCTCTTACCCTTGGCAAAACTCTGATATTGCTCTGATGGTAGGGAAGGGACAGTGTCCTGACCTGCTTCTATTTGATGACACCTCTGACTCGAGATAAGGGAGCACGATAAGGTTGGGGTTTTAGCCTTGGGTTTCTCGGCTCACCTCTGATGGTATGGAACCTCCGTCCACCCTATGAGCAAGCTGAAGTGAGGTGGCTAGAGGCTCAGTGTTCTCTGCCTGCTGACTGGCTCAGGGCTACTGCCCTATGAGTGAGGCTAGGTGGAAGAGAGAACACCAGGCTTCTTAGTCACTCTCATCTGGAATCAAACTGCTGTTAAGCATAGCTCCAGGAAGTGAGTAAAGCTGATGGCCTGCATCTTCTGTTGAGACACTATAGCCTCGAGCTGTAGGGGGAGGGTGCCCTGAGACACTATAGCCTCCAGCTGTAGGGGGAGGGTGCCCTGAGTTCTTGGCTGTACCTGCCCAGAGTGTATCTTCCACCACATCAACCTGGGGGAAGGCAGGGATCAGGTCATGATCCTATTGCTATTTTCACAAAGACTTAGCAGATTTTTAAATGATTTATATTCATTTTCAGGAAGACTTTGGAATGATTTCTGATAACTGAAGTTTTTAAAGAATTTCAAATAGTTATGTTTGTTTAATTGGGAAAGATGTCCAAGTAGTTTCTAATACAATCATTCTGAATGTTGTCTCTTTAAAGTATATTTCTAACAACTGTATCAAAAGTATCTATTATTTATATATATGAGCTTTCAGATTATATTGTAGAAATCCCACAATTAAAAGTGTATATAAAAAAAGGATTGTGTAACACATTAAATTATTGAAAATAAATTTATTTTTCAACATTGGGACCAAATCTATTCTACTTTTTTCTTTTTCTTTACCTTTATTTTTGTTAATTGCTATGATATTAAAAATCAATAACTGTAATGTTTAGAGTATTGATGCCAATATTATCTTTTTTTAATGTTGAGAGACAACTTCCATTATTTTATTATAATATATTTATGGAACACCTGCTATTTTCATGACACCAATTTATGTGCTGGCAATATAATGATGAACAAGAAAGATTAGTCCTTTGACCTCCTGAGCTTATAGTATAGGAGAGTTGACTGGGAAGTAAAATAGCAATATGGAAAACAAGTAAATAAAATAATAATGAGTGTTAAGTAATGGAATGAGAGGGGATTAGTAAAGGATAAAACTTGAGCTATGTGGTCAGTGAAGTACTCACTGAAGAAGTTACATCTGAGTTGGCAGGAGGCAGAACATGCAGATCTGTGATAAGAGCATTACAGACAGAGGCAGCAGCAACTGCAAAGTCCTGATGTGAGAACTGGCTTGGAGGTTTCTCTGAACAGAAGGAATGTCAATGTAGCGGAACGTTTTCTGAGAGTAGCTGGATATAGGAGAGAGTGGATATCAGAGAGCGAGGTAGCCGCCAGATTGTGTAGTGGGACAATAGGAAATCTCGAATGGGTTGGGGGAGAGAGGTCTATGGCAGCAGGCAAGGAGGGAAGTGCAGAATAAGGTACAATTAAATGCATAAATAGAGAGATTTGAGGAAGATTCTTGCCTACTGTCCTGTTCTCCCCTTTGAATGAGAGCTATTGGCTACATGTAACAAATGGCAAGAAAGGAACTGAGAGTTTGGAAAGATTGTTAAAAAGTTTAAACAGTTGATAAGGGGATTGTGTGTTTTTAAACACCTGACTGAAGTTAGAAAAGTGTTGATCTCTGTGATAACTCCCATCAGTCTGCCCATGTAAAATGCTCGAGTAGGAGAAAATATCCAAACAAACAACATACTTGGATTAATCTGAGAATAAGAATATTAATGAAAGGTGTATGCTAAGCATAAGAGGAACAAAGATAAAATATGCCATTGGCAATATTGTTGACAAATTTGGAAGCTGAAAATACAGATAGGGTAGGAAAGAAAGTAAATAAAGAATGCCTCTGGACTTGTGAAACTACAAAGATTTTCAGGGTGTTTCTCTCCCCCCCCCTCTCCGCCCCCCCACCCCACGGGGTGACTAGAGTGGGGTGCAGTTGGGTATTTATTTCCCTTTATTTCAGGCCAGTTGGGCCCTGATTATACCCAAGATGATTAGATCCCAGTTAACTACTTTCCCTTGAGAGGCTGGCCTTTTACAGAAAAACTAAGTGCTTCGAAGCCAATGGAAGCTTTCTACAATATTTACTATAGGAACCTGGCTGGCTGAGGTGGAGGTAAATCTGACAGTATTACTTGGAACCACTTTTGACTGTGATACCTGAAATGCTCAGCTTTCAATCTTGTCCACACTGAGCCTCCATCCTCTTGTCAATTACGGTTTAAGTTCTAGCACATGGGTTCATTTTCCTTGCGGTGGTTTCCACTTGGGAATCTCAGTCAGGTAAGGCATGGCTCCCTGTATTTGTCCCTCTTTCTCCCCAACTTTGAGGGCAGTGGTTTACCCTTTCTCCTCCCCTCACTCATGGATTCATGAAGAGTTGATTTTTCAGTCATTTTAGCCTTTCTTACTTGTTATTAAGGAGGAATGGCAACTTCTAAGCTCCTTATATATGGAGCCAGATCAGATGTCTGACACTTGTTTTAAATGTTTTAAACATTTTAAATGATCATTTCCAACTTATCAAAAATATATTAATTTTATCTTATTAGATAATTATATCTTATAGGTAATTAGATAATTATATTTAGATGCATGATAACATATATTTTTCATTTATGTTTACACTTGTATATATATTGGAATTTTGCAATTATAAACACACACTTTGCAAAGAATTACAATACATCATTCAAAGTTTTCTTAATAGTACTTTATTTATAGATATTCTTTCATGGTTATTGTGCTTCTCATGAATTCAAGACAAAATAAGAAATACAAAAATTACAAGGAAAGTACATTAAAAATATTTAAATATAGGGATTTCACTTTTAAAAAGTACTGTATAAGAAGGATGCTAACTTTTTGGGAAAAAAAATCCCACAAAAATATGCAGTAAAATAGTCAATGAAAATGCTAATTATAAGAGTCTTATTTGTAACACAAGCAATTTATCTCCAAGAGATTGCAAATGTCACTGAAATCCGATTTGCAGCTTCAAGAAAGGTTTCATTTAACTCAGCTATCCTAGGAGCTTTGAAAAGTTAATCTAATCACTGAAAATAAGTTTATAAACTGGTTACTTTGTGGTAGTGTGGACATCAGGACATCTACAGGCTATAGGAAAGAAAATTTTTTCTATGATAAACTGCCTTAAGATCAAGGTTATTAGTAAGGATTCTTTATGTTTTAGAAGCATAGAATTTCATGATAGGAATCTACCATTTTGTGTGAAAGAAAAGAAGTGCCCTTTAAAAGAGTTTGACAACTCATCAAGTGTTATTAAAAGATCAATCTATAGTCTTTGGACATTTTTTTTACTCTACACTCAGACCATCTCAACTTTCTTGGCTGTTTATCTTTACGGTGTCCCGAAGACCCATATATGAATCATATAAGCATTGCCACATGATGGGTATATCCACCATCAACTGCAATGTTCTCAAAGGAAATTTTAGATTAGCCTCTCTGTTGGCTACCAGAAAACTTTTACTATAACAAGTACATTCAGGTATGATGAAGAAAAAACCTAAAATGTCCCCATAATTCATTAAGCTTATTTAATATTTATAAAACACAACTGAAACATAAAGTATATATTTTATCACAAGCCTGTGCCTTGCTTAGACCATGATTTCTTTCTAAACAAATTTATCAAAGCTAAGTATCCCCAAACCATTAGCCAAAATAATTTCTAGTTCTAGCTGTAGAAAAATTTAATTTAATATGCAATATCTTATCTTCTTTTCCTCTTGAAGACTTTATTTGATAAAGTCTACTATCTTTGCTCTGTGACTCCTTTGCTCTCCTGTCAATTTTAAGTTTAATTTTCATGAGCTTCCTCTGCTGTCAAGAGAACTATATTATGCACACTTAACTACAAAATAGGTTCAACCATTGCTTCATTGTTATCATGAGGCATGAATGCTGATAGCTGACTTCTCTTCTTGCTATCGCCAAGAACCTAGCTGCTGAAGAAACAGGGCTGCTTTGGACTGGGAAGGATGTTTAGGTCAAAACTCATTGCCAAACTTGCTTTAGTAATGAAGGTTTTAATAGTGGTAAGTTAATTCTTAAGACTATATGGGATCTTCCCAGAAAGAATCCAACCACCATGTAAAATGAAACATAGAGACATTTATTGATTAAAAAAAAAAAAAAGGAAAAGAAACAGAATAATGTTTGATACATAGAGGTCCCTTCAAAGTGGGAACCTCACAGTTTTTTCAGTTGCCATCAGCTGCCCCATCATATTCTCCTGAATTTCATCTATGGTCTGAAATCTCTTCCCATTAAAAGGTGTTTTCAGTTTTGGGGAAAAGCTGAAAGTCTCAGAGTTGAGATTTTCACTAACAAGCTAAGATTCTCAGCTCCAATATCTCCCTCAACCTTCTCTTCAGCCATTATAATGATTGAATAAACATCTATTTTTATGTATTAAAATCTCTAGCATTTTTAACAGTCTTCTACATTCCTAAAGGACCACTGACTGATACATTGCTAGCTACTATAAATGATTTCAAGGGGAAAAAATCTTGAAAAATAATGAGCTATGATTGGTTCTCCATTCTGATTATATTTGGAATCCATAATGACCTTTTTGGTATTGAGACAGTTGTGAACCCCTGCCTCAATTCCCAGATGGGAGCCAATTCCAAATGCAAATCTCCATGAAAGACAGAAATGACAGAAATGACAGAAAGACAAGTTCAGAAATGAACTTGAAATACTGCTGCAATTATACAGCATAACATTTGCTCCCTGTCTTTCTCAAGAAGACCTAAACTCATTTGCCAGAGTAAATTTGTTTTGGGGAAAGGGAGACAAAAATTTATGGAGACTACTTAGCACTGCCTCTGAACTGCAGTTAATTCCTTGGGGCCCAAAACTCTGCTCTGACCCACCAGTAAGAGGAGGGGCACTTGGTAGGGAGATGATAAATGGAGGTTTGGTCTTGGTCCATTTTCTAGTGTACCTGGTAAGTGATGTACTTACTCTGGTTTTTCTCCAGTTCTTAGATGAACAATATGAACAGATAAATTCCACAACTGTCAGTCTCCACATTAGTTTCATGATAAATGAAGTGTGGACTACCAGGATAGAAAAGCTAAGTACAAATGGCTGGAACTCTCTCTTCATTCCAAAAGAGTAAAACAAAGGTAATACCACATTCTTGAAAACTTGTAAAGATTACTATCACAATCAAAAACCTGAAAAATGCAAAGGTGGATATTACATTCACATTCCCAAGCTCTTATTTTCCCTTGGCAAAAGAAATAGTGATCTTAAAGAATTAAAGTGGGTTCACAGACTCTTCTTCCAATTGCAGTGTATTGCAGAATCCGCTGGCTTCTTCATGGGAGCAAACTAATATTCTAATAGTACTTGTTATGTTATGCTTCTATTAATCCTGAGAATACTTTTTTGTTTTTGTTTTTATCTTTAAGTAGAGCTATGTTAGCTCCCTGCCACTGTCATGATCTAGTCCTTAGAGATCTTGATCATCCTTCTATTATCCAAAGCCTCACTCTATTCACTGTATACTGTATTGATGGTCTCATGCTGATTGGACTTGGTAAGAGAGAAAAATAAAATGCCTTAGAAACTCTCTTAATATTTGTGTCAGCAATTTGGCAATATAGTCTCCCTTGGTTTAAGTCCCTGTCACCTCAATAAAATTTATAATAGTCTCATGATCTGTGTCATGGTGAGAGATATATGACAGTGAAAGACAATTATGTCGCAGCTTGCACTTTCTTATAAAATGAGAAAATAATCCTGGTTGTTGTTTTTTTTTTTTTTTTTTAATTTTTAAATTTTGGAACTTATTCCACACATTTTTTGTTGGAATATAAAGAGAAAGACTTTGCATTTATGGAAATCCACATTGGCATGAAGGCCTTCTTTCATTGGGTCAACTGATCCTGTAGATCCAATCATTCCTGAAATGTTTATGAGTGGGAGAAGATGTATGACACACCTACATTCCCCATCTGGAAAATTAATTTGAACCTTCTCAGGGTTTTGGAAGAAAGCCATGCCCCTCTTCCCCATGTAATCTCTCTCTCTCTCTCTCTCTCTCTCTCTCTCTCTTTCTGTCTCTCATAAAAACAGAGCCATTATCTGAACCCCTAACAGATAATGAATCCTTCACTAACAAACATCAAGGTACCAGGCATCCTAAGATACTTTTCACATTGTGTGGGAATAATCAAGGTAACTTTATAACAGATTCTAAAGTCACAATAATTTTCATGAGATGTTCAAATTTCACTCACACCACTCTTGCTTCCACACCCCACCTATAGCCACATGGGACATTACCTATGTCCAATGGACATGGAAAAAAATACTTGGAGTATTTTCAGGTAGTTCTACATAATATTTTGGTATCACTCAAGAGATGATCATCAACACAGTATAACTTCTTATTTAGTAAGAGAATAGATTCCAGTAGAAAGGACTTACAGCAGTGAATTATATTATTTGCTTTGCTTGAAAAAGAAATAACCAGAGATATGGATCTATCCTTATTCATGAGTCATTGGTAAATAGTTTGGCCAATTGGTCAGGGACTTAAAGGAGCATAATTTAAAAATTAGAGATCTTGGATAAAAATAAGTACATGGCCTCTTGAAAGACATAAGCATAATCATATCCATGTCCCATGTAAATATTCACCAGAACATGTCTACCACAGAAGATTTCAATAATTATATGGATAAAAATTACATTTTCTGTAGATGTCAATCTCTTTATCTACCATTAATTTCTTGAATAATGAGTTTACAAGCAAATTATTATTATAGCAAAGGTAAATATTATATACACTCACAGCAATATGTTCTTATCCTTACCAAGGATCTTTTGATTGCAA
The DNA here is from genome assembly GCA_004026585.1 of Noctilio leporinus. Classification (NCBI taxonomy): domain Eukaryota; kingdom Metazoa; phylum Chordata; class Mammalia; order Chiroptera; family Noctilionidae; genus Noctilio; species Noctilio leporinus. The sequence continues at coordinate 24,221 of PVIW01001114.1, forward strand.
TTATTTGTGAGTTTATAAAACAAATAACTGCCCTGGCTGGTGGTTCAGTGGATAGGCACTGTCCTGCAAACCCAAAAGTTGCTGGTTTGATTCCCAGCCAGGGCACATAATCAGGTTGCAAGCCAGGTCTCCAGCCAGGTCCATAGCTGAAGGCAGGTGAAGGACAACCATGCATTGAAGTTTCTCTCCCTTTCTTCCTCCCTCCCTGCCCTTCTCTCTAAAAATAATGAATGAAATCTTAAAAAAAAAGGAAATACCCTAACTTAAAATTGTTTTCAATTAAAAAACAAAAAATAAAACCAAAACTGCCAACAGTAGAGACCAGTGTTAAACTTTTTATATGATAAAATTGTCCAAGGGATAGTAACTATCTGGTTCCCTTGGAGAATGGAGCCATATCAAGAATCCAACCAGTAATAATATGGCTAGACTATAAGGTTGATAGTTTCCTGTTAATTTATTTAAAAAGTACTAAAAGGTACAGCAAAGAATGTCCTTCCTGCCTGCAGGTATGACCAATATTTGTGTAGATCCTTCAGGACCCAATAGAAGCAGGCCTATTGATTAAGACCCTTCTGAAAACTCCACTAGATATATTATAATGGGAATAAAAACATGAAGAAAACACAGATGCTGAGAGTAATGAGAACATGGGATGGATGGTGAAAAAGAGGAAAATTTAAACAAACACAAACACATATTGCAGAATCCAGCACTGTAATAGTCATGAATATTTTCTAACTTGACAAGTATGTATTTGTGTAAAATCAACTGATTTTTCCCTTCTGTATTGCCTTCCTACATAATAGCAAGGTAGATTAACAGTGGCTACTATAATTGAAAGTATGTTAAAGTCTGAAAGGGAATTTCAATTAAATTAGAAAATAAATTATTTTGAACTCAGATCAATAAAGATTCATTTTGGGGCAAAAGAAGGTTGATCTCTAAGAATAATTACATTAGAACAGAAACAATGCTGCCTTTTCTTGAAAGATTAGATATGATTAAAAGTGCCAACCCAAAGGTTGCAGGTTCAATTCCCAGCCAGGGCTCATAACCAGGTTGCAAGCCAGGTCTCCAGCCAGGTTTGTAGCTGGGGGCAGTTGAAAGGCAACCATACATTGATGTTTCTCCGTCTCTCTGCCTCTCTCCTTTCCTCTCTCTCTGAACATAATAAACAAACTCTTTAAAAAAAAAAAAGCAGGAAGGAGTATGAATGGATTTTAAATTGGGAAAGGTAGACTGTGCTAATTTGATTTGTATGGTTTAAGTAATATCTCCATGACAGAGGGGGAAACAGGAACTATATGTTCCCGAATCCCCTTCTCTCTAGGGTTTCCAGGCTGAAATTGGTAGTGAAAAGCATTCCAATAGGCGGCTACAGTAGTACCTTTGATAAATATGTACTAGAATATGTATGCAATTATTTTAATAATAAATGCATATTATAAAATGCATACTGTGTATAGTGTTTTCAGTTTTCATAAGTGTTATTTTTGCAAAGTATCTCATGTATTTTTTTCTTTATCACCAAACTATTTTATGTCTCTCTTGAGGTACTATGTATATCTAGCTTGTTGCTTCTTACAGCTTCATAACAGTACATACATATAATACGGATCCATCATATATTGTTTTTCTTTTTCTCTATTTATTAGACTTGAACATGTTCCAACTCACTGATCTCACCAGTAATCCCATAGTAAATATCCTTACACATATTATCTGGAGAAAATATAAAAATATTTATTTGGGACAATAACAAAAATTACTATGTTCATTGTTATAGCTCAAGTCCCATTTTATTTTATTATTATTTTAAAGAGTTTATTTATTATTATTTTTTTAGAGAGAGGGGAAGGGAGGGAGGTAGAGAGGGAGAGAGACATCAGTGTATGATTGCCTTTCACCTGCCTCCAGCTATGAACCTGGCTGGAGACCTGTCTTACAACCTGTCAAGTTCCATTTTAACTTCCTTCTTATATTTTTCCACTACAGAGTCTAGAAGCTACAGACTATGTTTCCCAGAATCCCATGCAGTTAGAGTTTTAGATATGCTTTAAGTTCTGCCAATTACAGGCACTCAAATGGGATTTGGAAGGTACAACTAAGTCAAAAGGTAACTTCCTGCCTCTTTTATCTTTTTCTTTTTTCTTTTTCATTTTATTTATTTATTTATTTATTAAAGATTTAAAACATTTATTATTTTTCAGAAAGAGGGGAAGGGAGAGAGGCAAAGAGGGAGAAACATCAATGTATGGTTGCCTTTCACCTGCCTCCAGCTACAGAGCTGGCTGGAAACCTGGTTTGCAACCTGGTTATGTTGCTCTGGCTGGGAATCGAACCAGCAACCTGTGGGTTGGCAGGCCGGCCCTTATCCACTGTGCCACCAGCCAGGGCTTTTTTTCTTTTTTTTTAATGTCATACTATGCAGGTCATTTTTATTGTGGGCCTGTACATTGTTAATAAAAGAAAGGGGTAAGTTAAACATCTAATACTCTTTTGCTTTTAACTTTCTTTGGATATTGTGAATGTGAAAGTGGATTTTTTAATGTGAATTTATACAGTGAGTTTGGGATTAATAAAGGCATTTCAAAAGGTCCTGTAACATAACATTGCCCTAAAAAAAATAGCATGTCAAATTATAGGCTTAAAAATCTTATTTGTCATTGTTTGCGTAATGGTGGGTTAATCACTTGGGGGAAAGTTACATTAAACAGCTTGCAGAAACCAATCATTAAAATCAGAATGCCAATGTGTTCATTTAAAGTGGAACATATAAATGATACTTGGGTTCACAGTCATTCCCTTTGGGCAAAGTTGTATGGGAACTCAAATTAAAATCAGAATATTGCTTCATGCTAGATCATCATAAGGGTTGGAGGTAAATTGTACAGTCTTAATGATTAATACCCTCAAGCCATGAACATTGGATACATCCATCTTAGTTATACTGATAGATCTGTTATGTAGCCTATTGACTTACTTTCATTAGTCTGGTCACCTTCTATCTTCGACAGTAATGAACACACACTGCCAATTTGGCCTGATTAGATTGTTAGACATTTAAAAATCACGTGCAGCCCTGGCTAGAGTGGCTCAGTGGATTGAGTGCTGGCCTGGAAAGCAAAAGGTTGCCAGTTCAACTCCCTGTCAGGACAAATGCCTGGGTTGTGGGCCAGGCTCCTGGCTGGGGGCATGAGAAAGGCAACCAAGCAATATGACTCTCACACATCAATGTCTGTCTCCCTCTCTTTCTCCCTCCTTTCCCCTCTCTCTAAAAAATAAATAAATAAATAATCTGTCAAAATCATGTGCAGATTATCTTTTTTTCCCCCAAAAAGTTGTATCTTCTAAAAGGAATAGCTTGCATACACATGCTAAGGCATGAGATTTTTAAAATTTAAAACCATGATTCAAACAGAATCCTTTAACTCAAGAGGTCTTAAAGAAGGTACTCATTCCTGCTATGTGCTTGGAAATGTGCCAGGCAATTCTAGATGTATAAATAACACTTGTTTAATTACTGAACTTATGCTTCCTTTAAAAAAATAGATTGCTAAATTTATTACTAACATTTACTAACATTTTGATATAGTCTAGTATCATTCTTTAAGAGTAGTTTTAACATTAGATGTCTGGATAATTTCTAGTAGCTCCATTTGCCATATTAAAATGAGATTTTACTTTAGTAATATATAAGGCAATAAAATTGAAATAGATGGTGTGCAACATTATTAAAAATAAGATTTATTAGCACTTTATAATTTTAAGTCTAGTTATGAATATATAAAGTGATTTGAAGTCATATTTGCATAGCTAAATTAGCTTAAGTAATATAAAATTAATTTGTTTTAGAGCATCTCTTCTAATGATTCTTCTAAAATTCTGGAATAGATAGTTAATCCATAGCTTCAAATAGATGCAATTGTTTATAATGATAGACATTTTTTAAATTTTGCTATTACAGTTTTCCCAATTTTCCCCTTTTTGCCCCCCTCCACCTAGTACCCCATTCCCTCCAGCAATGCCCCACTTAGTTCATGTCCATAAGTCATGAATATAAGTTCTTTGGCTTCTCTATTTCCTTTGTTCTTCTTAACATCCTCTTGTCTGTTCTGTAACCACCAATGTGTACTTTTTTTCCCTTTCACATCCAGACAATTCACCATTTAATTACTGCCTTCTATCAGCTTTTCAAATCATATTAATACAAAGTTTTCTTTTCATTATTCCAAAATGCCTACATTAATTCATTTGTTTAAAGAATTGCTCTTGTAAGTAATATGAATTGCAATATTACCAAACATATGCAAAAATGCATTTACACCCATACATATTTTTACACATATTTAAAGTGCATATTGGATTTTGAAGAGTTAATACAAAAAATTTAAAATATGCCAATAGCTTACACAATTACTACATGTTAAATGATAGTATTTTAGATATATTGTAGCAAGATTAAGCAGTTTTTTCTTCTTTAATACTTATTTTAATCTGGAATGCTATTTTTGCAAAATATATCATCAAAATGGTGTATTGCAAAATTCACTTTTGTGAAAGTTATCCTAGAGACAGTGCCAAACCCATAGAAAAAAATAAATTTGGTTTTTGAGTCAGATCCTCTACCCTCCAATAATACAACTCAACTTTATTTTAAGCTACTGGAACTACAACTTACTCTTTTTGGAGTTTTCCATCTTAAATAGTAGATTTATTTATTTATTTAGGCTGTTCACAGGTCCTTAAGAACCAAGGAAATGATGATGTTTTATTTTCTTCCCCTCATGTACATATTGCAAAATAAAAAAACCGTCATTCTGTTTGCTGAAATTAAGGTCATCTTCTTATACATATTCTAATTGAAACAATGTTGACAATTTGCAAAAGCTGAATTTCTCCAGTTGTTCCTTCCCCTGTTTTACTGATGTCATAAACAAAATTTTTGAATCTATAAGGGGTAATCTAGTAAGGAACGTTATTTGATTGAGTGATTCTTATTTATAAAAAATGGAGTGACTATGTTAAGTACTTGTATGTCTATATGTTTGGATTTTACAACACATTCCTCATGAAAAAGTGTTAACCATTGTGGTCATATGGTGTGCATGTATTCATTTTCTTCCCCTTTTTTATTAAAAAGTTTCAATTTGCCACTTTTATAATCTCACTGTTGAACACTGTCCATGGTAAAAGCATCTATCAACAACTTTTAAATGCTGATTTTCTGAAGTAAGGTCTGTTAGGCTTTATGGGGCAACAGTTCATTATTTTTTTAAATATTAGATCTTTCACTGCTTATAGATTATATCTGGATGTTTTTACATGACCAATCAATTACAGGCGATGGCACACTAGGACAAATTAACAAAGATTCCACTGTTACATTTTGTATGCTACCAATATCAAGGAAGGGAAAAAGCTTGTATTATTATCTAACACTATAATATTATCTACATTCATATAATTGAGTCAAGAGAATAATTTACAAGTTTTGTATATCTTACATAAATGCATTCTAGGAAGAAGCATAATATTTCTTAAGAAGTTGTTGGTGTATTCTGTTTTCCCTGAAAACAAAAAGTTTACTCTCCAATAAAAACAAGATGAAAAATCATCTTGGTGTTAGAAATTCACAGTAGGAAAAATATCAGATGAAATGTAACAACTCATAAGGTTTGCTTCTGACTTCATTGCCTGTCCTTTCTACCCCTGTTTCACCGATTACCTAATTAGATCCCTCAGAATGAATGTATTAGGATTAGCAACAATATCCTAGTGCTTATTCTGGGTTATAATGAAATAATAAGACCTCTGGGAAATTAATGTTTTTAGATATTTCATGAGTCATTATTTAATGTTATTATATAATTGAACATTTTTTTCTTTAGCAAGTAATCATGTTTTAGTCAGTTGCTCACCATGGAAAATGCCCTTTTTAATTAATAATTTTAAAGGTGCTTTTCAGAGCCTCTTATCTTTCTTATTGTCTTATGTCTATGCATTTATTAAAAAGAAGTAAAATGCAAATTAATTTCACACCACACTAGAGCTGTTAAGCCAGGTTTCAAATTCTTTTCCAATTCAAATGTATTCTAAAACCTAAAGTTATTACTTGTAATGAATAATTTAATTTAGTTAATTTAATTAAACTATATTTAATTCAGATCCACAAAAAAATTATTGGAGACCTTGAAAATACATATGATGATACTATATATACATGGATTTAAGAAAAATATGTTGCAGATATGGTTCATTATAAATAGAATCACTGAAGAACTATAAATAGTTTTCTGAAGTCTGAATAAAATTGTCTAAAAGATGATGACTTAAAACAAATCATACGATCTGGACTCAGGGGAGCACAGTCCAGAGGCTGCAGAGACCTACAGGAGAGCAGGTGAGAAAGTTCCAAACTGGCTGGCCCACAGGGGCCAAGGTCAGCTCTGAGCAGTGGAGGCTCTGCCCAGAGGGGCAGCTCTGACTGGAGACAACTTCAGGCTCCCCAGTGAATAGAAATCTGAGCAGCGAAGTGTGGACAGTGAGTGCAAACATGGGCGGGAATGAGGAATTGAACTCCTGCAGGGAAGGGACCTGTGTGAGAGCCTCGCTCCAAAGACTGAGAGAGAGGAAGTGCCCCCGGGGCCAGAGGCAGAGGAGTAGAGACCTGAGGGGAGCAGGGAAGTGCTCCTGCTGGGGTGGCGAGAGGGCCGAAAATTGTGCCACTGCCACCCGAGGAGAGGGCAGCTCAGAGCCCCAGCGTGAAGATGGGCCCGACCCTGCACACCCACACCAGTGCACAGGCTCCCATGGGAACCACAGCTTGAAACTGCACACCAGGAATTTGCTGCTGATCCAACCAGCGCGCCCATTGCCGGTGACAAAAACCCCTTCAAAGAGCTGAAGGGGGAGGGGTAGAAATCACCTGTGCTGTTGCTGTGGGGCTCCCCACAGAACCAGGGGCACATGGAAAACAGCACAAACCTCCTCAAAGAGCTGGCCAGGGAGGGGTATCCATCACCCATGCAAATGGTGCTGCAGCCTCCCCTTTTCATGTGGGTGCACTGCTAGGGACTACACGATCTTTTTTTCTACTAAAAACACACAGGTCCTGGCTCCACCAATCAGTGTTCATTGAGGATGGACAGGGAGGTAGATGCGGCAACTATATCTATCTATCTATCTATCTATCTAGATAGATAGATAGATAGATATAGGCCTATACTGTTCACTTGCACTTGAGGCATTCTGATTTTCCCCCTCCCCATTTTTATTTAAGAGATAAGTTGGCTTTCTCTCTCTCATCCCCACTATCTTTGCTACTCCTTTGCACCCTTCAAAATTATCTATACTTTAGTCAACTCAATCATTTTTCCCCTCTTATAACAGTCTTATCATATTGACATCCCTATTAAGACTGGCTCAGTTGCAGCTGAGGGAGCGATTAACAAGGGGGGTTACCTTGGAGGGTATGGGTATTTAGCTAGGTTCACAGGTAGTCAAAAGAGGGATTAAAGGAGAAAGATATCTCTGAAGGTGTGGTTATTTTTCCTGGACTGGTAGTTCTGTTTTAGGAGCAGCTCAAAACCAATGTATAAGACAGGATAGAAGCAGTGTCTCTCAATCAGCCAACTGGAGTGAAAGGAGCAACACATACAACAAACCCAAAATACAACCAGACAGCCCAAGTTAATGACATGAAGGGCACCCCAAGAGCAACAAGTTGAGGAAATCTAGGAGACTGCAACACTGAATCCCACAAATCTCATAAAACAGAAGGGCACTCCACGAGGCAGCAAATCAAAGCAGATTAATCTAAGACAAAAACAAGCAATAACAGACACCCAAAATGGGGAAACAATAAGCAGTCCACCACCGAAAGGAAAGGAGGAATCACCAGACAGACTGAGAATTGAAATAGAAACTAGCAAGCTATCAGACATGGAATTCAAAGAAATTATCGTAAGAAGTCTCCATGAACTAGCAAAACTCAAAGAAAACTACAAAGAACTATAGGGCACCCACAAGGAACTTATGGAAAATTACACCATAGACATAGAAACCTTCAGTAAGAACCAGGAGGAAATGAAGAACACAATCTCAGAACTGAAGGATACAATAGAAAGAATTCAAAGCAGGTTAGATGAAGCAGAGGACTGAATTAGCGAATTGAAGGACAACAGGGAAAAAAAATAACCAGACATTGCAACAAAATAAAAAAAGACTGAAAAAGAATGAAGAGGTTTTAAGAGAGATACAGGACAACATGAAATGCAATAATATCCATATCATAGGGATACCAGAAGGATAAGAGAAGCAAGGGATAGAAAACCTGTTCGAAAAAGTAATGACAGAAAACTTCTCTAAAATGATGAAAAGGGTCACTCAAGTTCAGGAAGAACAGAGGGTCCCAAAGAAGATGAACCCAAACAGGCCCACTCCAAGACACATCGTAATTAAAATGGCAAACTTCAAAGACAAAGAACCCTAAAAGCTTCAAGAGAAAAACAGCAAATAACATATAAGGGAGCTCCGATAAGGTTATTGAATGATTTCTCAACAGAAACAATATAAGCCAGAAGGGAATGGCAAAAAACACTCCAAAAAACAAAGGCCTGAAACCAAGAATACTCTTCCCAGCAAGGCTCTCCTTCAAAATGGAAGGTGAAATAAGGAGCTTCCCAGACAAAAGAAGGCTAAAAGAATACACCTCCACCAAACTGGCACTGCAAGAGATGCTAAAAGGCCTGCTTTGAAAAGATGAAGAAACAGAGACAGAGAGGAATATAGGAACAATGGGAAAAAAATGTCAATGAAGATGTACCTCTCAATGATAACCTTAAATGTAAATGGATTAAATGCACCAATAAAAAAACAGGTTAGTTGAATGGATAAGAAAACACGACCCACATATATGCTGTCTTCAAGAGACCCACCTCAGAACAAAAGATCGACACTGAAAGTGAAGGGATGGAAAAATATATTTCAAGCAAATTGGCATGAAAAAAGGCTAAGATAGCAATACTTTTATCAGACAAAATAGATTTCACAATGACGGACATAAAAAGAGACAAGGAAGGACATTTCATAATACTTAAGGGAACAATCCATCAAGAAAACATAACCCTTAATAATATATATGCACCTAATGTAGGAGCATCCAAATATATAAGGAAAATCTTGGAAGACTTCAAGAATATAGACAGCAACACACTAATAATAAGGGATTTCAATACCCCATTATCAACAATGGACAGATCTTCCAAGCAAAAAAAACACCAGGATATTACAGCATTAAACAACATTTTAGATGAAATGGACTTAATTGACATATACAGAACTTTTCACCCTAAAGAAGTGAAACACACATTCTTTTCTAATGCACATGGAACATTCTCAAAGATGAACCACATGATAGGACACAAAACAGGCCTCCACAAATTCAAGAAAATTGAAATCATACCAAGGACCTCCCCAGATCACAATGGCTTAAAACTAGAAACCAATCTCAAGGAAAAATAAATCCAAAAACAAAACAATTCATGGAGACTGAATAGCATGCTATTAAGTAATGAGTGGGTTAATAATGAGATCAAAGAAAAAAAAAGTATCTGGAAGCAATTAAAAATGAATTCACAACACCCCAAAACCGATGGGACACAGCGAAGGCAGTCCTTAGGGGGGAAATTTTTAGCAATACAGACCTACCTAAAAAGGCTAGAAGAAACTCATACAAACAATCTAACCATAAAGCTTCAATAACTAGAAAAGCAACAATAAACAAAACCCAGAGGAAGCAGAAGGAAGGAGATTATCAAATCATAGTAGAATTAAACAATATGAGACTAAAAGCACAATTCAAAGGATCAACAAATCCAGGAGCTGGTTCTTGGAAAAGGTAAACAAAGTGGACAAACCATTAACAAGACTCACCAAGAGAAAAAAAAGAGGTCCCAAATTAACAAAATCAGAAACAACGGAAAAGTCACAACCAATACCGCAGAAATACCAAGGATTGTAAGAAATTACTATACACAACTATATGACAGAAAATTTGTCAACTTGGGTGAAATGGACAAATTTCTAGAAATGTGTAGCATACCAAAACTCAAACAAGAAGAACCAAAAAGCCTGAATAGACCCACAACAGGTGAAATTGAAGAAGTAATCAAAAATCTCCCAGCCCACAAGAACCCTGGTCCAGATGGCTACATAGGTACATTTTACCAAACAGTTAGGGAAGGATTAACTCCTATCCTCCTCAAACTATTCCAAAAATTCCAAGAAGAGGGAAGACTCCCAAACTCTTTTTAAGAGGTCAGTATTATTCTAATCCCAAAACTAGGTCAAGACTCAACTAAGAAAGAAAACTATAGGCCAATATATCTGATGAACTTAGATGCGAAAATTCTCAACAAAATATTGGTGAACCGGATCCAGAAATATATTTAAAAAATTATACACCATGACCAAGTGGGATTCATCCCAGGGATGCAAGGATGGTTCAATATTCACAAATCAATAAATGTAATATACCACATAAACAAACTAAAAGACAAAAACCATATCATCATATCAATAAATGATGAAAATTATTTGATAAAGTATAGTACCCTTTTATGATAAAATCCCTCAGCAAGATGGGAATAGAGGAAACATACCTCAACATAATAAATGCCATATATAAGAAACCTGAAGCTAACATCATACTCAACAGGAAAAAAACTGAAAGCCTTTCCCTTAAGATCAGGAACAGGGCAAGGTTGTCCACTTCCTCCACTTCTATTCGACTTAGTCTTGGAAATTCTAGCTGCAGCAATCAGACAAGAAAAAGAAATCAAAGGTATCCAAATTGGAAAGGAGAAAGTAAAACTGTCATTATTTGCAGATAACATGATAGTGTACATAGAAAACCCTATAGATTCCACTAAAAAACTACTCCACCTAAAAAGTGAATTTGGCAAAATAGTTGGATACAAAGTAAATATCCAGAAATTGAAGGCATTTTTATACACCAACAATGAAACATCACAGATAGAAGCTAGAAAACAAATCCCATTTACCATAGCAACAAGAAAAATAAAGTACTTAGGAATAAACTTAATCAAGGAAGTAAAGGACTTGTACTCAGAAAACTATGGAACACTGAAGAAAGAAATTAAGGAAGCTACAAATAAATGGAAGCACATACCCTGTTCATGGTTGGGAAGAATTAACATTATTAAAATGTCCATACTACCCAAAGCCATCTATAGATTCAATAAAATCCCTATTAAAATACTAACATCATATTTCACAGAATTAGAACAAACACTTAAAAAGTTCATATGGAGTCAAAAATGACCCCAAATAGCTACAACAATCCTGAGAAAAAAGAAGAAAGTAGGAGAAATCACAATACCAGACATCAAACTATATTACAAAGCCATAGTAACCAAAACAGTCTGGTACTGGCACAAGAACAGACAAGCAGATCAGTGGAACAGAATAGAGAGCCCAGAAATAGACCCAGGACTGTATGGACAACTAATATTCAACAAAGGGGGAAGGGACATTAAATGGAGTGCAAATAGCCTCTTCAACAAGTGGTGTTGGAAGAACTAGACAGGCACATGCCAAAAAAAAAAAAAATGAAACTAGACTACCAACTTACACCATACACCAGAGTAAACTCAAGATGGACAAAAGACTTAAACATAAGCAGTGCCACCATAAAAGCCCTAGAGGAAAACATAGGCAAAAATATTGCAGATATCCCTCACAGCAAAATTTTCATTGAAGTATCTCCCAAGGCAAGGGAAATAAAGGAACAAATAAACAAATAGGACTACATCAAATAAAAAGTTTCTGTTCAGCTGAAGAAAACATCGAGAAAATAAAAAGGGAACCAACCATATGGGAAAACATACTTGCCAATGACACCTCACACAAGGGTTTGATCTCCAAAATATATAAAAAGCTAATACTACTCAACCCCAGGGAGATAAACAACCCAATTAGGAAATGGGCAAAGGACCTGAAGAGAAACTTCTCCAAGGAAAACATACAAAGGGCCGATAGGTATATGAAGTAATGCTCAACATCACTAGCCATCAGAGAGATGCAAATTAAAACTACAATGAGATAGCACCTCACACCTGTCAGAATGGCAATCATCAACAAATCAACAAACAACAAGTGCTGGCCAGGATATCAGGAAAAGGGAACTCTGGTGCATTGCTGGTGGGAATGCAGACTGGTGCAGCCACTATGGAAGACAGTATGGAATTTCCTCAAAAAACTAAAAATAGAACTGTCTTATGACCCAGTGATTCCACTGCTAGGATTATACCCAAAGAATCCTGGAACACCAATTCAGAAGAACCTATACACCCCTATGTTCATAGCAGCACTATTTACAATAGCCAAGTTCTGGAAACAAACCTAAGTGCCCTTCAGTGGATGAATGGATAAAAAACTGTGGTGCATTTACACAATGGAGTTCTATGCAGCAGAAAGAAAGAGAGAAATCCTACCATTTGTGACAGCATGGATAAAACTGGAGAGTATCATGCTCAGTGAGATAAGCCAGGCAGCAAAAATTAAATACTACATGTTTTCACTTAATGCAGGAGACTAACGAATAAACAAACAAATAAAACAGAACCAAGACATGAATACAAGGAACACACTTTTAGTGTGTAGAGGGGAGGGGGTCAGGGATGGGGAGAAGGAGGCAAGGAAGGGGAACAGTTTAGTCAAGGAACTAGCATGGATGACCCAAGGACATAAACAACATGTGGGGTTGACTGTGAGGGGGCTGGGTAAGGACGGTGGGGAAGGGGAGGGCAGCGGGGGAAATGATGTGAATGTAATATAACAATAAAAAATATATGTTTTTTAAAAATCATACAACAAAACAATGAAAAGTAAAATTAACATATTAAATTTGATTTTAGATTGAACAAGAAAACCTGGATTGTATTGAAAGCTCATTAAAAAATAATATCAATAGAGCAAAAGACATATTTTATCCCAAAGGAATAAATTAAAAGTCAGAAAAAAATTCTAAAACAAAAACTTAAGGGAGCCAATGTCTGCCTGCTTTCTTCAGTTTTCTGAATGAATTATGCATGGAGGAAACAATACTATGTGATAGTTTCTATTAGGTTCTGCTGTGTAGTATTCTTTTCAAACACACATGTTACCAAAGTTTATCCATATTCATGGAGACAAAAATTTATAATGCTTTTTTTTTTATTCTTAACTAAAGCTTAATACATTGAATTTCTCCAAGGCAGGGAATGCTGGGGCCACTTCTGAATAATGTGCTATATGGTGGCTTTGGGGGACAAGCATGAAGTGCAAGAAGCCCACTCACCAGACATTGAGCTACTTGGTTCCACTGCATCTAGTACAGGCAATTTATACCCAGAGGCTTTGTGGGTACCCTTGACAAGCTCACTAAATAATTAAAGCCTTCAAAAGGTGATTTAAAAGCAGGATCTCCTTTCTCAGACTTTCCTATGTCTTTACTTCTCTTTCTCATTGATTTTGATCTTTTCCCCCACCCCTTGTATGATTATTTAGTGTCTGCCCTGTTTTTCATGTATTGACTTTCTTCCCTGACATACTACATTGAATTGAATTTTTCAATTTTTTGCTTCATTCTATACTTTATCATCTTTCTTTAATCTTATATTAAAGTGTTTATCTTATTTTCAAAGTATATTCAACAAAATCTATAATTTGTTCATTATATCTTTTAAAAAGTGCTAAAAATTAGTTTCCTCTATAAAATTATGAAAGTCTTGTTGCTGTATGGTCTCTGACATTGAGTGGTGGATATAGGAACATCATAAACTAGAAAGGTGAAATAGCAGGAAAAAGTGATTAGTAGGAGAAAATGAGCAGATGCAAAGTGAAGATAAGACAATTCTGGGCAATATTCGAGTGGTGGTTTGCAAGGAGTGATAGACTATAAGATCTATTTCGCTATAACAGAATCAAACATCCTAATCATAAAAATGAGAGAATTGCTGTGGCTGGTGTGACTCAATTGGTTAGAGCATTGTCCCATAAACCAAAAGATCCCAGGTTCAGCTCCTAGTCAGGGCACCTGACCTGGCTGGAAACCTGGCTTGCAACCTGGTTATGTGCCCTGACTGGGCAATCAAACCAGCGACCTTTGGGTTCATAGGCCAGCACCTATCCACTGAGCGGCCAGCCAGAGGTGAGACACAATTTTTAATGTGTATATCTTGAGGGGGGCAGAAGCATGGAGAGGATTATGAACACTAACAAGCACTGTCTGACATTAGCTGAGTGGCACTATCTACCTGGATAGCATTACATTCCACATGTGAAGAGTTCACTAACACGAGACTGCTCCCACCACTTCTTTGGATGCCAATCGCCACTGCAGGTTGTTACCTGTGCTTTGACCAACTGCCTATAAATCAGAGGCTCATACACACTCTATTTGGGTTCAATTAATTTGCTTGAGTGGCTCACATTAACTCAGAGATACATTTTACTTACTACGTTACTCATTTGTTATAAAAGTGAATAACTCAGGAATAGCCAGGTGGGAGAGATTCAGGAGGCAAGGCAGAAGGAAGGGCAGAGAGCTTCCATGCCTTCTCTGGGCATGCCACTCACTCCAAATTTCCATCTTTTTACTAATCTCAAAGCTCTCTGAACCCTGTCCTTTCAGATATTTATGGATGCTTTATTACATAGGCATGATTGATTATATTATTGGCCATTGGCAATTGATTCAAACTCCAACCCCTTTGTACTCCCCAGAAATCGAATTAGAATTAAAAGTCCCAACCTACAAATTATGTTTGGTTTTCTTGTCAACCAGGCCCCATTTTTAGATGCTTCCCAAAACCCAACTCATTAATATATCTCAGGGATTCATATGCATTTTGGTGTTTTGTTTTTAGATGCATATGTTTATTTTATTATAATTATAACTTAAATTTACTCATTATTATAATATGTCTCACTTTATAATAATTTTTTTCTTAAAGTATGTTAGTATAACCATTCCAGTCTTATTTGATCACTGTTTGCACAATACAATTTTTTAAATACCAATATCGTATATTCTGGGTTTTTTTATTGAAGTATATAATTGGTTTACATTTAATGTAATAACTGATAAAGTAGGATTTATATCTCTCAATTTGATCATTGTTTCTCATATTTCTAATGTTTTTGTTGTTGCTATTGTTCTTGTTCCTCTACTTCCCCATCATGGCCTGTGCTTTTATGTTAAATTGGATGTTTTTGGTAACATTTTATTTTCTTTATTTATTTTACTTTCATTTTTAGTAATTTTGTAATTGACCTTGGAATTACAGTTCACATCTTAGCATAAAGTAATCTTTAGGATTTCTCCCTGAACCATGAGTAATACTTTCCAAGACCTCCATCCCCTGTCGTGGGTTCCTGATAACCACAGATAGTATCAAACACCATGTGTATTACTTTTCCTATATACAGGGTGCATGAGATAAAGTGGCAAAATTTTAGTAAAATAAACAACATACCACAAAAGTGTTATATTTTGGAATAAATTTATTCTTATATGTAAATACATAAACATAGTCATTATTCTTTTAATTGTTAAAAAAAAGTCTCTCTTTGCCATGGCTGGTAGCACAGTGGATAAAGTGCTATTCTGCAAGCCCAAAGGTTGCTATTTGGATTCCCAGCCAGGGCACATAACCAGGTTGCAAGCCAGGTCTCCAGCTAGGTCCATGGCTGGAGGCAGGTGAAAGGCAACCATATATTGATGTTTCTCTCCCTCTCTGCCTCTCTCCCTTCCTTTCTCTCTGGAAATAATAAATTAAATATTTTTTTTTTAAAAAGTCTCCATTTGCTTGCGATAAGAGACTCGGTTGACTTCAGAATCTTAAGCAGACTTTAATTCACTTTATTTATGTACATCATAATGTTTTCAATCTTGGCTTTAACAGCCTCTTTATTGGAATGAGGTTGTTTATTAACTTCTCTCTTACAAATGCTCCATACATAATAGTCTAAAGGATTTGCCTCTGATGAACTAGGTGGCCAGATTTCCTTTGACCAGAATTCAGGAAGATTGACATTGAGACATTTCTGCACCTTTTTGGTGTTATGTGCTAATGCACCATCTTGTTGGAAGATAAAATGATGTCCATTTGCAATTTACTTCATCCATGATACAACTACTTCTATCAAAACTTCAAGGTAAACATCAGCCTTGTGGATAAAAATGCAGGGTCACGATAATCTCTTTCATTGCTGACAACACCTAACACCATCACTGTAGCAGGAAATTTTGTTTCCATGACAATTGGGACTTCATTAAGATACAGAGCCACCTATTGTGTCTTCTGTTGACTATTTGGTCCTGCTGAGAATTCTTTTCTTTGGAGAAGAAAATCAGAGGATTTTTTTCTTTGGGAGTTTCCATTTTGTTAGCAGTTTCCTTGCTTTTTCAAAGCACCTTTCTTTTGTCTGTTGTGTCATAACTGGCCCCTTCTAAGAACATACAACCTGTATCTGGTATCTTCAGCAATAATCTTGCAAACCTTTGCATCTGACACCTGCAGTTCTCGCTATGGAGCACATTGACTTTCCTGGGTCTTCATTGATGATCTCCTGGATTCTGTGTACAATATCTGGACCTGGGCAATCCTTGCATACCTAATCTATTTTCCTTGTTGGTGTGGCAACATGAGGATCAGCATCATACACCTTCTTCACATTGTCAACTGTACATAAAGAGATGTTATTGAAGTCTGCAATTTCCTTAGCAATTCATCCTGCACACAGTCCAGAAATTATGGTTGCTCTAGCATCATATTCCTTCGATATGATGGTTGCACTCAGAATTTAATACTTTGTATCTGAAACTATGATCTTAAATCATAAACTTAGAAACATCATTTTTCAAAATTAAGAAGCACATGCAATGAGATGCAAAGTTCTTGTCAATTTATTGTGCGCACTTTGTATCTGTACCCATGATAAAGTTTAATTTATAAATTAGATATAGTAAGAGATTAACAACAATAACTAAAAATGAAACAAAGCAATTATAAAAGTATACTGTAATAAAAATATCTGAAAGTGCCCTGGGTGGTGGTTCAGTGGATAAGGTGCCAGCCTGCGAACCTAGGGGTCACTGGTTTGATTCCCCAGCCAGGGCACATAACCAGGTTGCAAGCCAGGTCCCCAGCCAGGTTCTTAGCTGGAGGCAGGTGAAAGGCAACCACACATGAATGTCTCTCTTCCTCTCTTTCTCCCTCCCTGCCCTTCTCTCTGAAAATAATAAATAAACATTTTAAAAAATCTGAACATGGTATCTCAGAATATTATATTGGGCTCATCTTTTCACTTAGAAAAATGACTTTACAACTTCTCTTTGGCATATCTAGATTGCCAATATCACCGCTCTTGCACTTTTGGACCTTGATTAAATAAAATAAAGGTTACTTGAACATAAGCACTGTGACAACTCCACAAACTGATAACTGAGATGGCTACAGAGTGACTAATGTTCAGGTAGTGTATACACCATACGTAAGTTCTGGATGGCATAAGATTTTATGATGCTGCTTGGAACAGTGCACAATTTAAAACATAAACTTTTTTTCTGGTATTTTTATTTAATATTTTGGTACTGAAGTTGACTGCAGTAACTGAAACTGTGGAAAGAGAAAGCACAAATGAGGGCGACCTATTGTAGTTAGATTTATACTAAAATAAATTTAATAGTATACAGAAACTTAATTATCTCATCATTCTTATTCTCACTTATGCCATTATCATATTTATACATGATAATAATTACATGTTTATACATCATAACCATATCAATTTAATATTATAATTGTTGGTTCATGTACCACAAAGCAAAAGAGAGTTGTAAAAAATATATTTTAATGTCTTTTATAATTACCTATGTAGTTACTTTTACCACTGTTCTTCATTTCTTCATTAGGGTTTAATTGTTCTGTAGTATTATTTCACTTAAGTTATACATTTTTTTTAGAATTATTCATGGGTAGATCTACTAGCAATTAATTCTCTCATTTTCATTCATTTGGCAATGACTAAATTTATCTTTTTGTTTTGAAGAATAATTTTACTGCATATAGAGTTCTTTGTTGACAATCTTCTGTTTCAGCACTTTGAATAAGTCACGTCACTGCCTCAAGGCCTTCATGGTTTCTGAAGAAAAGAGCTGATAGTTTTAAAGATGGTACAGAATGAATGAGTCATTTTTCCCTTACTGCTCTCCAGATGCTCTCTTTGCCTGGGTTTTTAATAGTTTGAACATGCCATGTTTATATTGTACTTGGTGCAAATCTCAGTCTTTTTTGAGACTTTATTTTTTTTTAAGCAGATTGAGGCTCAGAACAAAATTGAAAGGGAGGTACAGAGTTTTCCCAAATGTATAGCCTTCTATGTAATAAACATCACTCATTAGAGCAGTACCTTTATTACAAAAATTGAATCTATGTTGACATGCCATAATTACCCAAGTCCTTATTTTACTTTAGGGTCCATCCTTCATGCTGTATATTTTATGGGTTTGGACAAATGTATAATGACATATATCCATCAATATAATACAGAGAACATTTTCACTAAAAATTCTCTGTGCTTTACCTGTTTATCCCTCCCCACCACCATCTCTTGGACCACTGATCTTTTAACTGTTTTCACAATGTTGCATACTCCAAATTGTCAAATATTTGGAATCACACAGTCTTTTCACATTGGCTTCTTGCATTTACTAATAAAAATAGATGACTTTCTGTACATTGAAAATATTATATTTTAGTTGGCTTTTATGTTCTTGATGTTCCCTGAGCTTACTGGGTACTGGGTGTGGGGGAAGTCCTCAGTCACTATTGTTTGAAATATTATTCTCTCTCTCTCTGTTGTTTTTCCCAATACATGTATGTTACACTTTTCCTAGCTGCCATTCAGTCCTTGGATATTTGGTGTATGTTTACTTTTTCCCATAACTTTTTTTTCCCTTTGCTCTGTTAATGTATCTTCTACCTAAGAGATTTTTTTCTTAGTCATGTACACTCAACCTGTAATCCAACCAAAGGCATTCTTAATTTCTGTTGCAATATTTTTTATCTCCAGCATTTCTTTCTGATTCTTTCATTGGATTTTCATTTTCTGCTTACATTGTCACCTCTTCATGCCTGTTCACTACTTTATTCATTAAAGTTCTTAGTATATTAATAACAGTTGTTTTTTAAATCCCTGGTCTGATAATTCCAACATTACAGTCATGTTTCGTACTGATGCTTGCTCAGTATCTATTCAAATTGTGGTTTTTGTTTTTGTTTTTTGTTTGTTGGTTTTTTTTTTTTTTTTTTGCCTTGTAGGGTGCCTTGGGATTTTTTTTTTTTTTTTTTGGTTGCTATACTGGGTACAACTTTACTGGATAAAAGGAACTTACATAAAGGAGTTTTTAGTGATGTGACTGATATGTGAGGAAAGAGGAAATGTTTCGTATTCCTATGATTAGATCTAAATCTTTTAGCCTAGTGTTTCTGGTTTTTCCCTCCCCTTTTGGTGACACAGGATGGCTAGAGTGGGCAGGAGTCATTCCACCTTTGATGACACCCCAGCATGCCAGACTCTGATTAACTGTTTCCACTTAACAGTCCTTGTTAAGACCATTAGCATTCTGGAATATTTTTTAAATGCTTTCTTACCAACCCCATTCCCCCTTCTGGAAACAGAAGGGAAATTTCCTCTTATATTTACTGTGGGAATCTGTTCAAATTATTGGAGGTCAATTTTAAAATATTATGGGGTTTTTCCAGGAGTTCTAAACTCTCAGGCTTCTACATACTAAGCCCCCAGCAAGTCATCAATAACAATTTAGAATTCCCTACCCCAATTCTGGTTCATGCGTAGGTGTCTGTTGATGCATCTTTGCTCCACTAAGCCATGACCCCTTGTATTTGCCAGCCTGTCTTTTCAATTTAGAGCAGTCATTTGCTCTGTATTCTCTTGTTATAGATCCAAGAGGAGTTTGTTTTTCAGTCTGTTCAGCTTTTTACTTGCTAATAGGATGAGGCAGAGACTTTCAAGTTCCTGTCATGAGAAACTGAAATTGGAAGTCATTATTGACATATTTGAGTTTATCCAGCTTGGAGTTTGTTAAACATAATAGATATATAGATTAATATTGTCATCAAATTTGTGACTTTATTCATTAGTTCCTCAAACATTTTCCAGGCCCCTTCCTTCCAGCTCTTCTTATGGGTCTACAGTTACATATATTTTGCCATATTTAATAGCATCCACAGGTTTCTGAGTTTCTGTTATTGTTTTCTTCATACGTTTTTATTCTGATCTTCAAACTGGAGAATCTCAATTGATCTATATTCAAGTTTGTTGATTCTTTCTTCTTATGGTTTAGATCTTCTCTAGTAATTTTCACTCCAGTGAGTTTTCCATTTGGTTATTGTATTTTTCAACTCCAGAGTTTACATTTAGTTTTATTAATATAATTTATATCTTTTATTTTATTTTTTATATTTTATTGTTGATCGGTTACAGTTGTCCAAATTTTCCCCACATTGTTCTCCCTGCCTGCCCACGCCCCCACCTCCACAGTCAATCCCCACCCTGTTGTCCATGTACATGGATCTTTACACTTGTTCTTTGACTAGACCCTTCCCCTTCTTTCCCTATTATTCCCCCTCCCCACTTCCATCTGGTTACTGTCAGTTTGTTTTCTATTTCCATGTCACTGGTTCTATTTTTCTAGTTTGTTTGTTTTTCTTCATTAGGTTCTTATAGGTGAGATCATATGGTATATGGCTTCTGCCACCTGGCTTATTTCATTTAGCATAATACTCTCCATTTTAATTCATGTTGTCATGAATTGTAGGAATTCTTTCTTTCAGCTATGTAGTATTCCATTGTGTAAATGTACCACAATTTTGATCCACTCTTTTACTGATGGGCACTTAGGCTGTTCCTAGCACTTGGCTATTGTAAATAATGCTTCTGTGAACATAGGGGTGCATAGGTTTTTTTGAATTGGTGTTTCAGGGTTCTTCAGGTATAATCCTAGCAGTGAAATCACTGGATCAAAAGGCAGTTCCACTTTTAATTTCTTGAGGAAATTCAATACAGTTTTCCACAGTAGCTGCACCAGTCTGCATTCCCACCAACAGTGCATAGGGTTCCCCTTTCTCCACATCCTCACCACCAGTTGATTTGTTAATGATGGCCACTCTGACCAGTGTGAGGTCATTTTATTCTTACTCTCTGTTTCATGGTATATTGTTGTCATCCTTTAAGTTACTTTTTTATATACTATCCTTCAGTTACTTGAACATATTTATATAAACTGTTTTTTTAACTTAATTTTAAGTATTTTTTAGATAGAGGTTTAAAGGAGGAGAGAAAGAGAGGGAGAGAAACATCAACGTGCAAGAGAAACATAGATTGGTTGTCCCTCTCAAGCCCCCGACTGGGGATCTAGCCCACAACCTAGGCATGTGCCCTGGCTAGGAATTGAATCAGTGACCCTTTGGACCCTTTGGTGCTCAGTCTGCTGAGCCACACCAGCCAGGGCTATTTGAACTGTTATAAAGTATATCCCCAAGAAACAGTTTCTATTAAGTAGTTTTATTTTGTGTTTATGTGCTACATTTAGCTGTTTCTCTGTGTGTTTTATAAATTCCTGTTAAAATTTGGACATTTTGGATGGCATAAAGTAACAACTCTGGAAATAAGGGACTTCATCTCCCTCTGGCCAGATTTTGTTTCATTTTCATTTTTGTTTAAGTTAGATCTTGAGACACGATGAGACCAGGAGACATAATCACCCTTATAATTAGCTACCTGAAGACTTTATAGAAAAATGTAAGACTTCAAAAGTAAGAAAGAGGTTCTAGCAAAAAGAAAGAAATGGAAAGCTTAGATATAGTGAAAGCATGTACAGGGATAATATATAATGTTACTTAATCACCAAGTTGATAGTAAAAATTTTAATCATGTTTCTTTTAAAATGATTTAATCATTTATAATTTTGAGAATATATATGTGTATACATATAATTTTTCTCCTTTGAGCACTGCATTCATCATATGATTGTGGGTATGTGCACATATGATGTATGCATCAGTAGTGTTTTACATCATTTTGTAATTAATATTTTCTATTTAATATGGAATCAAATATTCCATTAAGTGTAATTAGGTCCTATATAGAAGCACTTAGGATAATTTTTGCTGTTATTGTTGTTGATGATGACATTGATTATACATGGTGGGGCAAAAGGAGTTTTACAGGTATTTGTATGGAAAATAATACAATAAGTAATAAATAATACAAGAATAAACTGTTTCACATACTCACCATTATAAACCTACTTTATAAAGCTACTTTTTAATCACATGTGCTGATTGAAAACAAATCTCACTCCTAGTACATTCACTGTTCTCATCAGGATACAAAAGCCTTAAAATCACTACACAGAGTCATGCTGCAAACTGTTTGGCATGATTTTATCAACTATGAACTCTGTGTTAGTCTTGGCATTTGAATCGACTTCAACAGTGGTTGCTATGGTAATTGTGAATATTCTTCTTCATGTTAAATTAAAAAGAAGTTAAAAGCCTTAGCTGGTGGATCAGTGGATAAGGTGCTGGCCTGCGAATCACTGGTTCGATTCCCCAGCCAGGGCCCATAACCAGGTTGCAAGCCAGGTCTCCAGCCAGGTCTGTAGCTGGAGGCAGGTGAAAGGCAACCATACATTGATGTTTCTCTCCCTTTCTTTCTCCATCACTGCCCTTCTCTCTAAAAATAATGAATAAAATCTTTTTTAAAAAAAGTTAAGTAATATAAAGAAGTGCATAATATGGTTATAGAGATTAAAATTAATGTTTAAATATAAGGTTTGAAAAGGAATTGATTCACTAGATTTTTTTAACCCAAAGCCTTTCCTCCAGTTTACAAAGAAGTCTGCACCATGCTTAGGCCAACTGTTTAAATAAAATATATTGATAGCCAAAAGTGAAAAAGGACACCTAAGACAGTCACTCCTTCAAAATCTCAAAGGGGTATATCTCACTGACACACCATAAGGAATGAAAGAGTGAAAAACTACAGAGGACTGAAGTGCCAGGACCAAATATATAACTATGTTTTCAAGAATCATTTCTAGATATTACTCATATTCTGAAAATTTCCTTTAACAACAAATATCACCTTCGATGGATTGCAACACTCACTGGCCATTATAAATACAGGGCCTATGTGAAGTTTCCTGATTAAAACTGTCATATCTGTTTTAGTTGGCTGCTTGCCACCAGTTATTTAGATATGGGACAAGGCCATCTTCTACAATGAAAATGGCTTTCTATTTTTAATGGGTAATAAAAGTAGCTGTAGAGAAATGAATGACAGAACATTCAACAGACAATATAAGGCATGTGAAACAGAGAACTTTAATTATGCAGATAAAATAAAAATCCTCCCTAACACGTTTCTTTTATTTCAGAATTTTATAAGTATCTTTTACTTCTTATATATCTTATTTCATTTAATATCAGTAGGTCCAGACTTATTTATTTAAATAATAATTATTTTTCTAATATCTCAAGGTAACAAATTCAGAGTCTATGGAGGCCTGACAGGCAGGTAAAGTAAACATGTGATTTAAATTCAGCATCAGAAACAGAGTTGTGAGCTTGTAGTAAACTGGACAGTGTATAGACAACTTAAAGACATTACTGTGCAATTTATTTTAAAACAATTTGCTGGCAAAAGAAGCAATTTAATTAGAGTTCTATGTGCTACAAATTTTGATAACTGATAAATCCCCTGGTTAAAATAGTGAGGACCCCTATCTCTTTCCCCTTGAAGTTGTGGGCATGCTCAACTCTAAAATATTATATCTCCATTGTATAGCCATTTATCCCACTTTCATTTTTCATCACATTAGTTACTACTATCTGGCATAAAGGATATATGAATTTCCTCATTTACTTACTTTTAATATTCCCAATTTTAAAAAATAAGGCTTTGAGAGCATAGTGACTTAGTCATGAATAATTAGAATAATTCTTGGATCATGGTAAATGCTTAATAAACCTTTGTTAAATAAATAAATGAATGGGTTATTTTAAGAAAAACAAGCAGTGATACTAGACAATAAACTGAATTATTAAAATGCAAATTGCAATTTAGAGACCATGCATGTCTAATTTTCAATGGTAGATATTTTGTCAAGCTTCTGATTACTTCATTCTGTAAGCATCCACAATTTACTTACTCATTCAAATATTGATGGACACTAAAGTTGCTTTTAGTTGTGTGATCAGTATGAACAAAGTTGCTATGAGAAAATATTATATATCTTTAGTGTATATAAATTCAAATTTGACTTGGAAAAAATTATCAGAAAGGAACATGATGGTTGTGGTATGTTGATTATTTTTATTGAGGTGATTGTGCCATTTTACTGTCACCTATAATATATTACATATCCACTTGTGCCACATCCTTGCCAACATTGTCAAGTATTAAAATATAGCCCTTTTATGACTGTGGAGTGACATCTAATATTTATTTAAATTTACATTTTGCAGATGACTAATAATGTTGAATACTTCTTAAATGACCTTATCAATCTGTCCTATATCTTCCTTTGTAATGTATCTATATAAGTATTTTCTTTGTTTTTACATGGTTATTTGCTTTTACACTATTTTTATTGTGTTATGGGAGTTCACTATATATTCTAGCTACAACTTGATTTTTAGATATTCATATTGTTTGTATATTCTTAATTAAATTTTGAATGCTGATTTTGATGATTTTTTTATATGATTATGGCTTATTCTGTGTATGTCTATGTCTTGAATAAGAAAACTATGTCTATATTAAGGCATGAAGATGATTCCCATGAGAAATTTTATATGCAACACCAATTTTTAGGTCTAGGATCCTACTTGAATTAATTTTTATTTTTGCTATAACATAGTGGTTGAGGTTTATTCTTTGCTCACAGCTATTTAAATATTGTGGCAGCATTTCTTCAAAGGAATATTATTCACCAGTGAATGGTTTTACCATATTTATAGAAAATGAACCATATGTCTGTTTATGATCTATTATGTCCCATTAATTGATTTATTATCACATTGATATCAAACTGCATTAATTATTTTATAGAAAACTTTAATAAAAAGTCTTGTAAATTATCCTTGTTCTTTTTCAAAGATTGTTTTGGCTGCTCTTATCCTTTGCAAACCATATTAATAGTTTTAAAAAGACCTTATTATTACAGGAAAAAAAGAGGGCTAGTAGACAGATTAGAATCTGTAGGTCAATTTGGACAGCATTAACATTTTAGCAATATTCAGTTTTTTAAAATATTTTATTTATTATTTCCAGAGAGAGGAAGGAAGAGAGGCAGAGAGGGAGAGACACATCAGTGTATGTTGCCTTTTACCTGCCTCCAGCTATAGACCTGGCTGTAGACCTGGCTTGCAACCTGGTTATGGCCCTGGCTGGGGAATTGAACCAGCGACCTTTGGGTTCACAGGCTGGTGCCTTATCTACTGTGCTACCAGACAGGGGTGATATTGAGTATTTTTAATCCATAATCATGGTATAAATCTTCATTCATTTAACCTTCAATTTCTCTTAACAATATTTTGTATTTTTTTTCCTATAGACCCTGTATATGTTTCATTCCATAAGCCTCTAAATACTTAATTTCTAATGGCATTAAATGATTTTATGTTTGTTTTCCAATTATTTTCTTTCTAGCATATACTTTTTCTGTATTAAACTTGTATTTTTTAACTTTGTTAAATTCAAGTGTTATTTTTAATGTTTTTGTGTTAGATATCTTTGTATTTTCTACGTACACAACCATATTTTCTACATATGGATACAGGTTACTTCTTGTTTTTCAATATTTGTGCCTCTGATTACCCTTACTGGGCTTTTTAGATTAGGAACTGTGTCCCTCAGCAGTGTGTGGCATGGAAGTGGTGAGAAAGGACATTTTTGTCTTATCTTGATCTTAAAATGTATTTAATAATTCACCATAAAGAATGTGTCAGTCATCATTTATTATTTTTTGTTTTAAAAGATTCCTACTCATTAACAAATTTTATATTATGAATGGTATAGATTTTGTTAACTCATTTTCCAACATTTATGAGATAATTACTTGGTTTTCCTTCAATAGTAAAAAAAAAAAAAAAAAAAAAAAAAAAAAAATTCCTGTAATAAACCACACCCGGTCATATGAATTTCAAACACTGCTTTTTTTTTAACTTGCAAATTTTATGTAAGAATATTGAGTTTATGAGAAGTAATTTTCTTACATTGAATTATCTTTCCGGTACATAATATGAGAGCAGTTCCTAAAATCAGTAAAAAAGGATTTACTTCTCCTTTATTTTATCAAAGTATTTTTTTAAGACTAACAATATTACCTTCTAAATGTTTGAGAAAATCCACCAAAAATTTATCTGTACCTAGAATTTTTTTCTTGGAAAGTTTAAAATATAACTCTAATTTCTTTTATAGATACAGAAACAGTCAAAGCTTTTACTTCTTAAACCAGGTTTGGTTTGTTATTCTTCAAAGAATTTATCAATATGTTCAAAATGTTTGTCATTATGCCAGGTTGTTTGGACTATTTGTTTAGTATCCTTTTTATGTCTCTTGGTTCTGTGGTGAGATTCCACCTTCTTCACTGACATTAGTGGTTTCTGTTTTCTATATTTTTTCTATTGGTCTTGCTAAGATTACATTCATTTTATAAATATTTTAGCCAACTAACAAAAGTTTAATTACCTTTTCTGTTGTTTTTGAATGACCTATTTTATTAACTGTTGCTCTTATATTTACTTTACTCCTATCCACACTGGGTAAAATTTATTCTATACTTTGGAAGTCTCAAAGTGAACAATTAAATTGCTAATTTAAACTTGTTTCTTTTATAATATAGACATTTAACTGTTTAAAATTTCATTCAATAATGCTTTAAGCACATTCCACAAATTTATATATTTTTTATTTTCAGTCATTTCAAAATATTTGCTAATTTCACTTGCCATTCACACATTAATAGGTGGGTTATTTAGAAGTGTGATGATTCAAGGCCAAAGAATAAATATTCTATTTATTTTTATTATTAATTTTTAATTTAATGATTTGCATAAAAAATGTGCTTTATGTGAGTTTGAAATTATTTGAAGTTCATTGAGATTTTTTAAGGATCTATCTTGGAAAATGTTTCACTTATAATTAAGAATAATATATGTTTTGCATATATTGGGTATAGTTTTCTATACCCAATATATTTGACAAAGGTCAAATAAGTTAAATAAGTTAATAAGGTTATTTTATTCATTCTATCAAGTTCTAAAAATGAATTGCCAAAATCTCTAGCTGTAATTTTTTTCCATATAATTATGCTTTTTCCTTTATGTAATTTGAAGTTCTGTTATTGGCACATGTAGGATTATTATTTCTTTTTAAACAATTGATTATGTTGCTATTAAAAACTGCCCTCCTTATCTCTAATAATACTTATATTGGAAAATCTTTTGTCATATTAATGAAGACATCACTTATTTTCTTATGATTAGCTTTTGCAGTAGTATAACCTTTGCCATCCTTATACTTTTAACCTGCCTTTCTTTGTATTTAAGGTTCTCTTAAAAACATAATATAGTTGATTCCTACTCTCTTTAATAGTTGGCTCAAATATAATTTTCTTTTTAACTTTTCTGAATATCATCAGAAAGATTAGTTTGCTCTGTTTTACACTTACTTTTCCTAGTGCCTTAAAACATATTTATTTGTTTGTCTGTTTATTATAGTTCTTTCCTAACTTGACTATTAGCTCCTTAAAAATAAAGGGTGTGTCCCTAACTCTCTTTTATTACTAGTGTTTAGCATGGCATTTGAAAAATACAGAGTCTCCAATATCATATATTCAGTAAATGAGTGGTGTTCCATGAATCACGGGATTGTAAAATACATGATTAGAGAGAAAGGGATAATTTTTATCTAATTCTTAAGATATCAAATCAGTGTACTCTATTCAACACCTGGCACACTTTAAGCCCCAAATCTATTCATTAAGAGAAAATCACCTTTCACATAGTTCAAGAATACTCTTTAAGAACTGCTTTAAAAAATCTTTATCCCATAGCTCAGTCTGAAATTAATGTTATTATTTTAATGGATTTTGGTTATTTAATTTAACTTGGAAGGCTTTATTTTATCCAACTTATACATTATAATTATAAGTAAAGGGGATGCTCTGCACACAGCCAATGCCTGAGGCAAAAGTCAACAGAATATTGATGTTATAAATAAACCCAACAAAACATAGTAGCCTGGAGTATAGTCAGCAATATAATAGACAAACTCACATGCTATATCATATCTTCAAGGCACTCAATAACAAAACATATAAATAGTTTGCCAACAACTATGGTCATCCTGAACAAGAAAAATATAATACTTTTCTGTGGTTCTTATAATTCTAAAATGTAGAAAATATGGCATCTGAACTGAACCAATCAAATACTGTGATGTGAAAGCAATGGTAAATATTTCCAAGTATTTAAAATCTGTGCTATACAACAGAGATTGTTTCTTCTGAATTGCTAAAAATTGAAAAACATAGATTAAAAGATGGCAAATAAGGCCAAATTTTGGATCAGCATTAGAAATAAATTTGTATCATCTAGAACTAATTGCTCAACAAAGAAATGAATGCCCAGAATGGAGAAACTGAAATCAATAGGGAGAGATCAAAGATAAGTCTGTATTTCACTTACCCACATTCCCAGAACCAATTTTTATTTGAAATGTGACTTAAGTTTATCAAACCCTTTAATTCTATGTTTTAAAAAAAAATCTGGCCCTGGCTGGTAGCACAATGGATAAGGCACCCTAGCACAATGGATAAGGTGCCATCTGCAAACCCAAAGGCCGCTGGTTTGATTCCCTAGCCAGGGCACATAACCAGGTTGCAAGCCAGGTCTCCAGCCTGGTGGAGGAACATAAAAAGCAACCATACATTGATGTTTCTCTCCTTCTCTGCTTCTCTCCCTTCCTTTCTCTGTGGAAATAATAAGTAAAATATTTTTTAATCTCCTTTATCAAAGAATATATAAATATTTCTCTAAAATGTTAACTTGCAGTCCCTGGCTGGTAGCCCAGCGGATAAGGCATCAGCCTGTGAACCCAAAGGTCGCTGGTTTGATTCCCCATCCAGGGCACATAACCAGGTTGCAAGCAGGTCTCCAGCCAGATCCGTAGCTGGAGGCAGGTGAAAGGCAACCGTACATTGATGTCTCTCTCCCTCTCTGCTTCTCTCCTTTCCCCTCTCTCTAAAAATAACAAATAAAATCTTTAAATAAAATAAAATAAAATAAAATGTTAACTTGCATTGATACAAAAAATTTAAAAAATTGAGAACCTCATTTAAAAACCACCACATAAATGAGATCTTTACAGCACTTGCTTACATCCAGATATTTTCTATGAGGCCAAAATGGATATTTTATGCACACTAAAATATATTTCAGACACATGCTCCTTGTGTTATTGAGGAAAAATGGAAAAAAGTTAGGGGGAAATCCCACAAGTGGAATGAGAAAGTAGGAGCTGACTTTATCTCACCTGTTTCCCTGCCTCCTTGATGAGTGAAGGGAAACAGTTAATGGCAGGAATACCGTGAGGTGGTGGTCTCTAAGCCAGAACCACAAGGCCCCCTCCCAAAGGTAAAGCCAAGTCAGATTTTGGTGCCACAAAGCTTGGAGCAGCACCCCTTCTACCTGCAACCCTCCCACCAGGAGTAATTTAAAATATCCAAAATCGACTGACAGCTGGGCTCAAATGCAGGTGGCCAGGGCCCACACAGACATGGAAGAGCACTTTCAGCTTCTGTCACAGCAGCGCTTGCGCCCTGGCCTCTTTCTTTTCTTATACTTCAAATGACCTTGCTTTATCCTCATTCCAATTGGCCCTTGCAATCTTTCCTGGGAGTCAAGGACCTTGAGGTATTCTGACACGAAAGGTCCAGGACAGACCTGGGCAGGGCCAGCTCCAGGTATTGTGGAAGCAGTGCAGTGTGGTCACTTGATCAAAATTTGAGTAGTGGTGAGGGTTTTCACTTCTCAAATTAGAAGCAAAAACAAGACGTAATGGCCATAACTGTCATTTTTGTAGCTACATCTCACCTTCGAGTTGTAAAATTTAAGGATGTAATTTTATTATCAGTGTCAATGAGAAAACTGTTTCCTTTTTCGGACTGTAAATTGTTTTAGTGTTTTTAAAGTCAATATGACCTCAGTATGAAATGTTGAAACTTAAACTTATTACAATATTTATTATAAAATGTCCTCCAAATAGATTTAATAGAATGTTTTCAAAACAAATAAAAACAGAGAAAAGCATTACAGATACATAGAAGCAGATCTCTTTCCTTCAGGTAAAGTTTAACATTTTAAGGATATAGCCATATATTTTTCAAATAAGAATCAAATTGAAATTGGTATGTTATATATATTTTTTATTAACTAAAATATCTACAGCTATCAGTTATTGCTATCGCCAGAAATTTAGCAATGAGAATGATGTAATGCCCCCTTCTTGACAGAGGTTTAGCATCAAATTCCACTAAAAAAAAAAAAAAGAAAGAAAAAATACATCACTGTTGTTAGTGATAATTTGAATGTCGTAATAATCTCTGAAGGTCAATTTGTTGAACCACACAGTTCAATGCTTTTGCTGTATGCCAAGGTGACCTGGGTGTTTTGTAGCAGACTATTTCAATCAGGAGTTAACTTGTGAATAATCAAGAAATACTTCACAAACTTCTAAGTTCCACTTTCTTAATCCAAAGGTATGATAGGGTGCAGCCAACCATAGTGATTCAACTTGGAACAAGTTATTATCAGATAGAAAACATGATGGTTGGCTGAAAGGTGCTGGACATTTAAAGGCATCAAATGTTCTACCAAATACAATATGCACTTTGCCTGTGTCTATTTTCTCAAAAATGGATAATTTGTGCTCTGCAGTTGAGTTTCTCATCTCAAAGGCACCCAAATAAACTAAGATATAGAAGAATAAATATTTCCCCAAATTTGTGTCATTCCAATATAATTAGCTCTGTATTAGATTTTTGCGATCTTTCCTCCTTCCTTGCATAGAAACTGTCTACAGAATTCTCCATTCTAGAATAAGGCTGTCTGTATGAGGCTGATTGCCTGGCCTTTCTGCCTCAGAAAATCCAGGGCTGATTTTTGAACGATGAATCTAATGCAGTCTGGCAGAGAAAGGGGATCACAAAATTAAAGATTTGTAAAAAAAAGGATTAGGAGTTAACACAGTGGTTGATGTTGAGTTCTTATATTTGCATATTAAAAGAGGGCCTGTTTTTTGGTTTGTCCTTAGAGATGCTGAGCTTTTTATGATCACTTATACTTATTTAAAAAGGACTCAATGGGCTTGTCTTTCCTCTCAGATCTTTTTAGTCCATTCTCCGAGTTCAGGTGGCATTTCTGCTATAACAAGTCACCCTGTATAAGCTTGAAGAGTATTCTGGGTATTAATATTCAAATGAAAGAATCAAGCACAACTGTTCGTTATGGCAATTATTCTCAAACTGTTTTTTTCTGAAAAGGTTAACTGTGATGGGCTAAAGCCTCCACAACTGAGACTGATTGCCAAGACTGTAAGGTTGTAAAAGTGCATGCAAATGTATAGCACTGAATTTAGTCTCCAGTTCATATTGTTCTTTGTACAGATCATTAGAAATAATCTGATGTTCAGAGAATTTAAATGATACATAGATCAAGGCAGGAATACCCTGAGGAAGAAAAAAGTAGACCTTTGCTACAAATCAGGTTACAAATTACCTTAAGTGGCTGATATTAATATACTTGAGGGTAAGAATTGATAGTTGACTTCCAAAAAGGCTTTCTGAGTTGTATTTTTTAAAAAAAGAACAAATTTCATAGCAGGGACTCTTCTTTATATTCATTAGTAAATTCAACATTTTAAAAAAATGTCTAGGACTTTGCTGAGATACTTTAAAAGATACACTATGACCACTCGGGAAAACATTAACACATTGTTGACCGGTCATGAAAATACTTGTTTTTAAGCCCAAACATTTGTTGACTGATAAGTCAACTCTTGCTTGCACTTATATTAGCTTTTGCTATAAAATTGCCAATCAATGTGTTAAGATATTTAAAATAAAGTCTAATACAAGTCATTGTACTTACTATATAATTGAATTTAATGTGGAGTTTAAGGAGTTTTTGTGTATTTTTTCCCATGTAATCAATGCCTAGCCATTAAGGCTCCAACATCACTAGGGACCAAAAATAACACAGGGCAGGAAAACCTGGAAGAAGAGGAGGAAAACAAAGAAAAAGAGGAGGAGGAATAGAACGAAAAGAAGAATCAGGATTGAGGAAAGAGCAGGTGTTAAAGAAGAAAAGTGAAAAAATTATTTTCTCTTTGTGTGAATGACCATTTTTATATTGTCATAACATCAATCCCAGAACAGCACTTTTCTTATATTACTGCTATGCTCATATTTTAGTGCACTAAGTATGCTGGTTCTGATCTATATATTCACACATTTATTACTAAAATTCCGTATTAATATTTTAGTCTTTATTCTTTCTTTCATCCTTTCTCCATCACTCCATTTGTTCAAAACATCACAGAGGTATTAGTTTTCCTATAAGGTGGAATTAAAAGAAAGAAGTACTGGGGTTGAGGTGGAGAATAACTCAAAGGTGAATAAAATTATCATTATTCTCAAAACTTTGCATTTGTAGAAACTAAATTATAAATGTTGGTAGTCAACTTCACTCAGAGGAAGACATTGATTAAGTTACAATGGAGATACAAGGTGCTGAGGGGATCGAAGAAAGTCACAATGTTCTCTTTAATGAACTTCTAAAAATTATAGGGAAAACATATAAGATGGTCATGTTTAGCATAAAGCCAGGATCCTGCTCAGGCTGGGAGTCAGTGAAGGGTTTTTCCCTTATTTGGTAGATAATGATTAATGTCCTGGTTCTGTTTTGAAAAAAAAATTACATTACCACTTTAAATTCCTAGAGCAGACTTATAAGAAGTGGCAGCTTTTTAGATATAAAGCGACACTATATTCTGTAATCCAAAGTAAGACGCTTTTGAGAGTAAAAGGGAACATGATTAATATTAGAACTGCAGCAGTATGATCACCCTAGTTAGACAGCCAGACTGGACCAACGTCAATCTGGCACGGGGGGTGGGGGGTGGGGAGGCAGGGGAGAAAAATGTATACTATCAATCAGTTGTTAAACATGAAACATTCACTAAGTGTTAATGTAAGGAGATGACAAAAGAGCTATTTAGTTAACACAGGTTTAATTCTATTGTTATTAAAGTAGAGAAAAGTAAAAAATGGAGGCTTTGCCATTAAGATAACGCAATCTGTAAGATATCTCTTACAAAACTTACACATTCATAATTTACCATTTGTAGACCATTTATTATAATTGGGTTTGAAATGTATTCTCAAAGTATATTAATAGACTTTAGAACCAAGAAATACTTATTTTAATTTTATTACTATAAAAGTATAAGAATAAACTGTTTTCACTATTACTTATTCTCTGCACAGTTATGACTATAAATTTCATATAATAAAAACATAAATCATTTTGTCAAGAAAATCACTTTACTTTCAAAAAAACCAAACAGACATTCAAGGTAAATGTCTTCAAAAAAGTATTTATATTCAATGTTCCCTCAATATATAAGATGTTAATAATTACTCTTAATTTCAAAATTAATAAGAAGCATGTGAAATAAGGAAATGCAAAGTTATTGCCACTTTATCACATGCATCTGGTACTAATATCTCACTAATAACTTAATTCCTATCCATTGCTATACAAGAGCTGCATTTGGTTTTATTTAATTTAAGCATATAGTTAAGAACCTTTCTCTACTAATGTTAGTCTGGGCAACAGGTTATTTTTGTTTTTTAGAAATGTAAAATACATAGTGGCCTAGATTAATATCTCTAAAGTAAAGGTTTTTGTAAATTAAAACTAAAGAATCTTCTTGGCTTTTTCATTTATTCATTTATATGGAACTTGTATATAACCAGTTTCTCCCTCTAGGAAGTTGGGAGTCTCATTTAGTAACTACTCTAACACTAGACTCCTTGTACTGACACTGTGGTCCACTTGTCCAGTAGTAAAAGGAAATGCTAGGTAGCAAACAAAATAATCAGTTTAATAGTTGAATGCAGATATCCAGAAGTAAAAATTCATAGGTTAGAAGGAAAATATCATTTATTACTGAAAATTCTGATTGCGTTTAATCAAACCATATATATATTTCTGAAACAAAGTTACTAGAAGAACTATGAGCTTAATTTACTCATTTTCACTCACACACACACACACACACACACATATATATATATAATGAAACCATTGCATGAACTACAGAAAATAAAGTTTGCTAGTAATTTAGAGAAAGGAAATAAAAATGTAATAATAACCATGTAAACTTTTAAAACTTACGAAGTTTCACATTACATTACTGTTTACAATGTAACAATTCCCTTAAAACTTCATGTACCCCTTACATAAATCCCTAAAATTCATTTTAATTAATCTTCAAAAAGTATTTTATCCTCTGAGTTTTAA
The DNA here is from genome assembly GCA_004026585.1 of Noctilio leporinus. NCBI lineage: Eukaryota > Metazoa > Chordata > Mammalia > Chiroptera > Noctilionidae > Noctilio > Noctilio leporinus. Next base: position 58,972 of record PVIW01001114.1, read on the forward strand.
AAAGAACAGGACAGGCCTCCTGGGCGCGCAGATAGGAGCAGGCATGTACACTTCGGAGGATTTCGAAATTATCTAAAAATACAGGTCATTCTCACTGCCAGCCTTGATCTACATTGGTTGGGTGGTTCAGTCGGTTGGAGCTCCTCCCTTGTCCCCCACCCCCAAATGAAAGATAATAATTTCATGCACAGATCCAGGAAGTAAACAAAGTGTACCTCTAGACCGCAGAAGGTCACACCACTAAGACAGTAAGTCAAAGCAGACCAGTCTAAGAAGCAGAAACAAACAAGAGCCACCTAAAATGGGGGGACAGAGAAATAAACCCTCAGCAAATGGAAAGGAGGAATCCCCAGGAAGAGTGCAAAATGAAATAGAGGCAAGCACCCTTTTAGACAGGGAATTCAAAATAATGATGATAGAGAAACTTAATGAGTTCATCGAGGTCACAGAAAACTTAAAACAACTCCAGGTAAAGTTCAAGGAACGTTGAGAACTACGCAAGCATTATAAAGGACAATAAAACCAGTAAGAACCAGGAGGAAATGAAGAACGCAATCAAAAGCAGGGTAGAGAAAGCAGAGGATTGGATTATCAAGCTGGAGGTCAATGTAGAAAAAAATTCCCAGGCAATGCAACAAAATGAAAAAAGACTAAAAATGAATGAAGAGGTTTTAAGAGAGATGCAGGACAACATGAAACATAATAACATCCGTATCATAGGGACACCAGAAGGAGAAGAGGAGGAGCAAGGGATGGAAAACCTGTTTGAAACAGTAATGACAGAAAACTTCCCTAACTTGAGGAGAGAAAAAGTCATGCAAGTTCAGGAAGCACAGAGGGTCCCAAGGAAGATGAACCCAAACAGGCCCACTCCAAGAAACATCATAATGAAAATGGCAAATTTCAAAGACAAGGAGAGAATCCTAAAAGCAGCAAGAGAGAAACAGCTAATAACATACAAGGGGACTCCTATAAGGTTATCAGCTGCTTTCTCAACAGTAACACAATAAGCTAGAAGGGAATGGCAAAAAATATTTCAAGCAATGAAAAACAAAGGCTTGCAACCAAGAATACTCTACCCAGCAAGGCTGTCATTCAAAATGGAAGGTGAAATAAGGAGTTTCCCAGACAAAAGAAATCTAAAAGAATACATCTCTACCAAACCAGCATTGCAAGAGATGCTAAAGCATATGCTTTAAGAAGATAAAGAAACAGACAGATAGGAACACAGGTACAAAGGAAAAAATAGATAATGAATAAGTACCTATCAATAATAATCTTAAAGGTAAATGTATTAAATGTACCAATCAAAGTTGGATAAGAGCCAACTTTAACTTATGAATGCTTTAGAATGATCTTGTTATAAATAGATTTTACTAAATAAGGTATAATTTTGTATATTGTACCTGCATTACTTCAGATTAAGTTTTCTTAGATTGGAATTATTTCACAATATGGGAAAATCATGTTCTGATAACTCAGAAAAATCGAATGCAGTTAAGGAAAAAGAAAAAAGTAAGAAAATGTGGATGTATGTTACATAGAAGACATGCTATCTTTCTTATTCACTGTTACAAAATATGTGCTTATTTGTGGGTGTGTAATATGTAGATTTTGTTAGCAATTTATGTTTTAAAGAGCAACCAAGTAGTCATGGTATGTTATGAAATCAGTCAATCTTAGGTTAGAAAAGATTCTGAGAAGACCAATTTGAATGGGAGTTGCAAACTACTAAACTATGTGATTTGTGTACATAGGCAATATATATTCTTATATTAGCATGTAAATTAGATGAGATTCCTTTCAAATAGATTGTGGAAATACAAATTTCCAGTTATGAAGGCCCCCAAACTGGGGATGTTTGGGAAAAGGAATTAATGCTATAGTAAACTTTATTATTGTAATGTGAACATACCTAATCTCTACCTCAACAGACTCTTAAATAGTTCAGGGGTTAGTTTAAGACCACACAGAAAGTCAACCACAAGTTCAAAAAATAGCTAGAATACCATTATACAAAATTATTTAAGTCCTAGAGATTTTTTTTTTTACCTCAACTTAGTAGACATAATAATTTCTACTCTGGGGACTGGCTGAGCACTGCAAGTGCCATTATTTCTGAAGGCTTCAACTTGTAAAACACATGTAAAGGAAAAACAGAGGGTACCAAAAGAAGTAAGACCTGCACACAGCCTAAATAAATAAATAAATAAATAAATCTACTATTTAAGATGGAAAATGCCGAAAAGAAAATAATTCCTCCATGCAAAACAGTCTTAATTTCAAAGAGTAAGTTCAAAAATAAATGATCTTTTTTATATTTTCATTTTAGCTGAAAAGTGATTAAATGTATTTTTGCCTACTTACAGATAAAAACAAGGCTCCATCTTTAAAGAAAATCACTAAATTTAAAGCACTTTTCATGATTAATGAATGTTTTAGTCACTTATACTTTACATCCTTTTGCTACAAAAACTGTTATCAGTTGAGTGTTTCCATTTTTCATTTTAAAAATGTGACTTTTCAGTGTCAGTTGGAATAAAGAGTAGTTGAAGTCTAGGTGATATATTTAGTTCGGCAAAGAAAACTTGCCTATGATGACTGTTCCGTGAATTTCACAGGGTTTTTCTGTTCCTCTAGACTTACCTATGTAATTATCCCCAGTGTTTGAAGCCTTTTAAAATCAACAAGCTAGGGTATAGAGGACAGTTCACGTGGATGTATGCAATAAAATTAAAGTCTGAAATATATGCTAAGTACTGCCATATATGGGATACTACATTTAAGTCATCATCAGCAATTCCCAAATGCCCATATTTAATTTAATAAATGCACTTTTCTTGATGATGGGCATCAGAGATTTTTAGAAACTTCAGGTTGAATTGTCCTGTTTCATCTACTTCAGTAAATCCTTATCAAGGGTCAACTCTTAGATTTGCCTGTACATGGAGGTATCTTAATTTTTCAAATTTACACCCTGGTATATAATTCTGTACCTCAGCTTCATATTCTCTTCACCTTCTTACTCTCTTATTGCAATTGGGTTACCAGAAATCATTGAACTTTTCATTCCTCCAATCCTTCCTTCACTTATCATCTCTGAATGTCTTTAGTTCTCTTTCTACAGGTCTTGTACATCACGATCTCTTAGAGGACTTAATGACACTATAAAAAGTGGTACTTTGCTACCCCAATCCTACAGATCTTTAATTTTAGAACAGTAATAACTCTACTTTTTCTGCCCTTATGTTTGGAAGTCTAGGCTGTGATTAATAAAATCAGCCAACAAGTAGATTGCTGCCATTATATTTCATCGTTTCCAACTTTATCAGAGTGAGTCTTCCAGCCTACTCTTATCAATCTTTTTCAAGAGCTGCTGGTCATTTCTCTCTAACTCTTCAAAAAAATTTCTTACTTAAGTGAAGGATGATTGCCATGCCCTATCTCTTTTGTATTTTCTATATAGTATAAAATGCTTGTCTATGCTAGATAAACATGCAAGTTTTCCAAAGTCAATCTCTCTCTCTAAGCCTTTAGTTCTTGTCCAAATACTGTCAATCTCAGTAGAGAAAATAATAAGATTTTTAAACTATAATTCCTGATAATAGGTACTATCTTTTTCTATCAATACTTTTAAGTATTTTGATATTATCCTATTTAGTGTTCACATAATTTCTCATAAAATATGCACCATTATTTAGGCCTAACTTTAAGAAGGATGATAATTAAACCTTTAAGTAATCATTCCAAGTTTACACAGGTAAAACAGGGCATGATTGATTACATGTGTCAGACAGCATACATGAATCTGATAAGAGAATTTTAAATATTAATAATTAAAGTTTCTTTACCTTCTGCACACTTTCTTAAAAACTAGTTTTTTATGGCTTGAAAATTTTATTTCAAGTTTAAGTTTTTTTTGCAATCATGATCTAATTAAAATGTGACTCAATTTTGATTGTATACATTATACAGTGAGAATTTCTCTCTTTTTCTGTGTAGGTAATTTCCTGTCTCAGCACTATTCCATGTTGCCCCACTGATATACAATGCTAAGTTTTATTGTATTAATTAAGCCTTTCATATATACATGAATCTGTAGGTTCCCTATTTTATTTAATTAATTTCTATATTTTTATATCAATACCCTGCCGTTATATTTATTAGGCATTATAATGTTTATATTTGGTAAGATATGTTCCCTGATATTACTAGACCTCTTCAACATTTCTTGACAATTAAATATTTAAAAAGTAATTATCACATTGAAACTTGTCCAAGTCATGTGGGATATCTTCTAGCACTAGGGATGGGGAAGAATATTATCTTTTTCTAAACTTAGAATCTACAAAAATTTCATGGATTTCAATATTCAAATTAAACTTTAATCATCAAAGACTCAAGCATAATTTATTCTTATTGAATCAAAAATTTTAGATACATAAGGACTTTTAAAGATCATCTATTTGAATTTTTTTTTTTTAATCTGAAAAGACTGGTAACTGGGAAGGCAATTTGAAAACTACCACACATTGAATGGCAGGTCATATTGTAAAATTGCATCCATTAAATGAGTAAAATAGGAAATATTCCATTCCTAACTCTCATATTATTTAAGCTAGCTTCGATTTTTTTCTGATTCCAGAATTCATTAACCAAAGAGTCAATAATAATTCAATATATAATAACAAGATCTCATTGGTTAGCTAATAAAAACAATTGAGACACATATCATTAAATAGATTAATATGTATTTGTATAGTTATATTTGAACAGTTTAATAGGAATTGAATATCATAGAAGGAAAAATAGGAATTCAATTCAAGCAAAGAAAGGGTAGCTATTTTTAAACCAATTTTGTCAATCAACAAGTCAAGATAGGTTTGAATGAATTAAAAAATATCAAACATAAAAAATAAAGATGCTAAAATACAGTGTGAACTCGAGGGCCTAGTATACTAGAGAGAAGAAAAAGAGGTACACTAGTATTTTGTGCCATATTTCTTAGCATTTACTGAATCAAAAGGAGCCATTGGAAGACTCAAAAGCCAAGCCAAAAGTGGCTGCTACGAAGCTTTAATTAGAGCAGAATTTCTCATATTCTTAACAGACTAGAATATAAACTTCCATTTTTTTGCCCTGCATGAAGGAGGAACATTGGTAAGCAGCCCAGGATTTCACATGTAACCTGTATAGTACTGTACTGTATGAGTAAGAAAGAAATTGAATTAGGTATTCTCCAAGACTGAAAGCCCAGCTTTAAACCAGGTCAACCTCATACCAAATGAAGATAAGCAAAAGCAAAAATGAACTCTCTCTAAAGGAATATAACTCTAAAATAATCTATTTAAGCTTTCAGATAAACTGTAGAAATTAAAATATGAAACAATCAAAGGTGCAAATAGAAAAATAATGCCCAACAGAATGAATAATAGGGATACTAGAAAGAGATGCAAAGGAAATCTAGGAGTTTTAAGATGTAGATGTGGTCAACACTTTAAAAAAATTAAAGAATAATGTGGAGAGTTTTATCAAACAGAAACTGTGGAAATTATCCTAAAATAGAAATTAGAACAACTAAATGTAAATAGGTGATATGTATCCTCTTAACAACAAAACAGATATACTGTAACAAAAGATAACTGGAAAATTGAATAAAATATTCAGACTGGCACATGGAGAGAAGAATACCCATTAATGGTAATCTGCTTAAAAATAAACAATTTAAAGAACCAGAGATAAAGACATGTCAGTTTCAAACAGAAAACAATGAGGCCAAGCTGAATAACACAATTCATAATAACTGGAAAAGAGAAAATGAAAATTTAAAGGGATAAATAAAATAACTGTGAATCAAATTTCTTTGGTCTAGTGAAAAATTCCTCCAGTAATGAAAACACAACAGAATTTAAGACATTGAAAAGAGAGGACCTGTCAACAAATCTACACTAAATGGAGCCCGACAAGTCAAAAAAATAAACAAACAAACAAACAAAATGTCTCAAATGAAAGTATGGAGATATAGGAAGGGGAATAAAAAAGATAGTTACCACTCTTAAATGAATGTTGACCATCAAAATAAATATTACATCTATAGAATTATAAATTCACACATAATGCAGCACAAAGTATAAAAATGGGGGGTGAAATGGAAGAAATCTATCTTATATTCTTTGTGCTTTTATAAAAGGATTAATCTACCAGGAAAATATAACAAATTTATAATATAATTGCATCAATACCTATAATTTTTTAAAGTGACACATGAAAAACAGGAAAATCTACAATTATAGTGGGAGATTTTTATACACCTCTCTTAGTAACTTAAACAAAAATATTTCAAGGACATTGAATATTTAATGTGATTAATACAGGGAAAAAAAATAGAAAAATAGACCCTTTCAAAAGATAATAAAAAGTGGGACTGGAATTTTATTTGGAAAATATACTAGTACTTTTGAATTCTGAGTAGTTCTTGGACGTGAGGGTTACAGAGTCAGGAATTGGTTTGAGCTACATAACCCATGGAATACCACAAATTCTCTGAAGAGCTCTCTCCATGCTTTGGCTTGAAGCAAGACAGGACAAAGTCATGATATTTTTGCCAACGTACAAGCATCTAGTCACAACTTTCACTCCTTGAAAGTACCTTCTTTTCCTAAAGCAATTTTCTCAATAATTTCTTCAGTTGGCTTTGGATGAAAAAAATAATAATAATAATACACCTATTCTTTTGTTCCCTTACAAATAAGTGAGGAAAAACTCAGAATAATATGCTCACTATCTTTAATGAATAAATCATTACTTGAACATCTCTAGCTTTCTCTCCAATGTAAGATGCAATTAGTGGCTAGGCTAAGGTTTGCAATTGTAGTTTTATATGCTGTTTTTCAACCCAGCACTCATTAATTTAATATCTCTCTTTGCAAATTAGTATATTCTCATGTTTAAGTTTCTTTAAGCTTTAACCCAAATTTTTATACAATTAGAAAAGTTTTATTTAATAACCTTAATCAGCACATATATGTATATTAAATGGAGTATAATTTGGGAAGTTTGAGCTAATTTACTTAATCCTTAATAATGCATAATTTCAAACCATTTCAAAATGCTTATGAGCCATTATTACCTGATTAAGATCATAGCAATCCTTTTAAACTGGAAAGAATACTAATTTTAATGTCTATTTTATCTTTCCAAAGGTAGGTGTGAAACAGAGGAATTAAAATACTACTACTTTTGTAATGAAAGATAGGACAAAAGAATAAAAATTGTGAGAGGTACGTTCTAGTTTAGATACAAAAAACAAAAGTGTAAGAGAGGTGTTCTATGTTAGAAATGGCAAAGCAAACAAGTAACTTACCATCCAACATACAACAATAAATATTGGACTGATTACTAAACTGATAAATAATAAACTGCCCCCCAACACTTCAAAAGCTCTACAGAATGGACCAAAAAACAGGCAAATTTTGGGGAAGATTTAAAACTTTAAAGAGAATAGCATGGGGTAGGTAGGATATGTGTTGCTTTAGTTTGAGGGAGTGGTAGCAAAGTGCATGGTGTTTGAAGCTCCAATATAAAATATGCCATCATCGTGTTCTGGCCTGAAGACAGAAAACAGATTAAGTCAAATCTCAGCTGCTAAAAATCGATGAGACATCATTGAAAAGAGAGGTAAAAAAGATAAACCCCAAGTACTCTGTATAAATTTTATCTTGAATAATGTGTGCATGCGGTATACTGAAACAGACTGCAGCTAAGCCAAAAACTTGAACTGGAATCTCAGGTGATTACCATTACAGTTGTGACAAAGTTGGTACTTTGTGTCTAACCTAATTGGTTGCTTGCTAAAATGCATTTAACAGAGAACAAATTGAAATAGGCAGATTCTGCAACTTTAAGAAAATGATTTTAGAATAGCTATTATGTTTGCACTGAATAAGGTAATTATACATATATATGTAATATATAAAATACATATAATAGATGAAAAGACAGAGATGTATATATATATATTATTAGAAATGAGATACAGAAAATCCAAAATAAAAACTTTCCAGGAAACTTGATAATGCAATGAAGAAAATGAAAAGTCAAATTTGAATATAGAGCAATAAAAATTATCCAGAGTGAAATAGGAAAAAAAGTGTTAGAAAATATAAGCAGTTTAAAGGACTTGTAGGACAATAACAAAAAGTACAACATATGTTAACATAAGATAGCATATTGAGGTACAAAAATATTTGACCAAATAATAATGAAGACCAAATATTAATAACATTTGAAGAAAGTTGTATTTTTATACATACAAGAAACTTTTTGAAACCAAACAAGATAAATATAAAGAAATTCACATCTAGGTATATTATAGTTAAATTACTAAATTTAAAAAAATGAAAGAGAAAATCAATGTGGAAATAAAGCAAAGAAAAATAACATGTTACAATCATGACAGTTTAAGTAGAAAATTGAAAGAAATCTACAGAACAACTACATGACTACATGACTACATGACTACATGACATGTACAAATGACAATGTTCACATAACTGTTTTCTCTACATCATTAGTTACTGCAAATTAGAACAACATGAGTATATATATGCATGTATACATGTTCAGATACATATGTATACACAACCACACATAATGAAACTGCCACTGTTTTAAAAATTATGAATATACTAAATACTTACTGGAGAGTTCTTGGAACAAATAGAACTTTAAAAACTGCTTCTTAAAACTATAAAATGTAATTACCACTTTGAAAAACTGGCAGTTTCTTCAAAGTTATGTGTACACCTTATACATAGTCCAGCCATCCACTTTAAGCATTTACTCAAGAGTAATGAATGTTTATGTGAATCCAAGGACTTGTAATTCAACATTCATAGTAATTTTATTTATAATATCCAAAAGTTCTACACAAACCAAATAATCCATAATAGGGACATACGAAAAACAAAATATAGTATAACAAAATATTAGCCATCTAAAAAGAAATGAATAACATATAAAGTGTGCATAAGCCTTAACATCATTGCAATAAATGAAAATCTGGATGCAATTAGCTCATATTGTAGTATTCTAGGTAGATAAAATTTCTAGAAAATGTAAATGATTTTACAGTAAAAAACATAAAAAGAAAGCACATTAGTTATTACTCAGCCCTGGGGTAAAGGGATGGAAAGATGAACTACAGCTGGCCCAACAGATCATTTGGGAGGGATGGGAATGTTTAGTGCTGCAGTTGTGGCTGTGGATTTATGGGTGTCTACTTCTCTCAAAACTAATAAAATTAAACAATTTAAATAAACATATTTCCTTATATGTTAATGATAAAATTTGATAACTTGGGCCTGCATTAATTCATGACTTAAAACAGTGATGATAAAAACATGCTATTTTTAAAATTTATTTTTAGCCTGGGTTGGTGGCACAGTGGATAAGGAGTCGGCCTGTGAACCCAAAAGTCACTGGTTCAATTCCCCAGCCAGGGCACATAAATGGTTGCGAGCCAGGTCTCCAGCCAGATCTGTAGCTGGAGGCAGGTGAAAGGCAACCATACATTGATGTCTCTCTCCTTCTCCGCCTCTCTCCCTACCCACCTCTCTAAAAATAATAAATAAATAAATATTTTAAAAATAAATAAATAAAAAATAAAATTTATTTTAAAATTACCATTGACATACAATATTATTTTAGATTCAGATGTACAACATAGTGATGAGATATTTCTATATCTCACAAAGCGATTACCTTAATCACTCCACTATTGATATAATATCATATATAGTTATTATACTAATGAAAACTCTACACCCTATGCTATAATCTTTATTCTCCTGACTATTTTATGACTGACAATTTATACTTCTGAGTGTCCTTTACATTTTTACTCATCTTCCCAAATTCCCTCCTATCTGGTGATCATCAATTTGTTCTCTGTATCTATGAGTGTGTTTCTATTTTGTTTGTTTATTTTACACTGAGGTATGTTCCTTATATTACCATTTTGCTGAGAAATTTTTGTCACAAACAGTTTCTGGTTTTATCAATGGCTTTTTCTGCAGCTATTGATATGATCATACGTTTTTCTTCTTTCATTTTGTTTACATGGTGTATCACATTTATTCCTTTGTGGATATGGTACCAACCTTATATTCTCTGAATAAATTCCACTTGATCATAATATATGATCTTTTTATTGTATTGCTGAATATGATTCACTAATACTTTGTTGAGGATTTTACTATCTATATTCATCATGGATATTGACCTATAGTTTTTCTTTGTAGTGTATTTACCTGGGTTTAGTATTAGGGTAATGCTGGCCTCATAAAATGAGGTTGGGACTCTTCCCTTTTTTTTTTTTTTTTTTTTTTTTTTTTTTTTTTTTTTTTTTTTTTTTTTTTTTTTTTTTTTTTTTTTTGAATATTTTGGAATAGTTTCAGATAAATAGGTATTAGTCCTTATTTAAAATTTTGGTAAAATTCATCTGTGAGGCCATCTGGTTCAGGACATTGATTTCTTAGGATTTGTTTTTGTTTTTGTTTTTGTTTTAATTTTTTTTATTACTGCTTCTATTTCTCTACTTGTAATCTAGTGAATATTTATTTTGTATGCTGCTACTCTGCTGAAGTCATTCTTTAGTTCTAATAGCTTTTTGGTGGAATATTTGGGATTCTCTATATATACTATCATATCACCTGCAAAATGACAGTTTAACTTTCTCCTTTCCAATTTGGATGCCTGTTATTTCTTTTTCTTATTTAACTACTGTGGCTTGGACTTCCAATACTACATTGAATAAAAGTGGTAAAAGTGGACATTCTTGCCTTGTTTCTTAAAAATATATTTCATCTTTTCACCATTGAGTATGATGTTAGTTGTGTGTTTATCTTACATGGCATTAGTATGTTGAAGTATATTCTTTCTAGTCCCACTTTGCTGATAGTTTTTTATCATAAATGGATGTTAGGTTTTATTTAATAGTTATTCTGAATCTATGATTGTTACCCTTCATTTTGTTTACATGGTATGTCACATTAATTGATTTTCAGGTATTGAAACTAATATTTCAGGAAGAAATCCTATTTGATCATGGTGTATGAACTTTTTAATGTGTTGCCTATGATTTTTTTTCTTTTTTATAGTTTCTTTATCTGGTTTGGTATCAGGGTAATCCTGGCCTCATAAAATGAGTTTTAGTGTCTTGCCTCCTTTTCAAGTTTTTGGAATATTTTGAGTAAGATAGTTATTAAGTTATTATTTCTTCTGGTCCAGAACTTCTGTTTGTTGGGCATTTCTTTTGATTACTGATTTAATTTTGTTAGCATTTATCAGTCTGTTCAAATGTTCTGCTTCTTCTTGATTCAGTTTTGGAAGATTACATTTCCAGAAATTTATCTATTTCTTCCAGGTCATGCGATTTGTTGGCATATAGTAATGTGTAGTATTTTCTTATAATCCTCTGTCTTTTTGTAATTTCAGTTGTTACTTCTCTCTCATTTCTGATTTTATTTAGGCCTTTTTTTCCCCATGAATCTGGCAAAGTTTTATTAAGTATTTTTATCTTTCAAAGAACTAACTCTAGATATTATTCATCTTTTGCATTGTCTTTGGTACTGTATTACACTTTTTCCATTGTGCTCTTTATTGTTTCCTTCATTTTAGTCACTTTGGTTTTGTTATTATTCTTTTCTTAGTTTCTTTGCATATAATGTT
>PVIW01001114.1:70801-191533 GCA_004026585.1 Noctilio leporinus
TTTTTTTTTTTTTTTTTTTTTTTTTTTTTTTTTTTTTTTTTTTTTTTTTTTTTTTTTTTTTTTTTTTTTTTTTTTTTTTTTTTTTTTTTTTTTTTTTTTTTTTTTTTTTTTTTTTTTTTTTTTTTTTTTTTTTTTTTTTTTTTTTTTTTTTTTTTTTTTTTTTTTTTTTTTTTTTTTTTTTTTTTTTTTTTTTTTGAGACTTCTCTTCTTTCTGAAGGTAGCCTGTTTTGGATTTTTAGACCTTATGATATGAGAAGGTGCTTGATATGATTTTGTTGCAGAGTGGGAGAAAGCCAAAATCTTCCATTCGTCGTAGTTTGGAAATGGAGGTGGGGTAAGGCCCAGCGCTGCCTTTGTCCTTTTTGTACAAAGAAAATAAAAGGGGCTTCACCCAGAGGGTAGTGACAAAAAGGCTTATAGCACGGTGCAAAATTCTGTCAGTGGTCAGAACTGTTTACTGTACACATTCCTTCGAAAGGAATTTAAAATAGGGTGGGAGCCATCAATCTCTCTCCCTTTCTTGGAGAACCTACAAAAATGAGGCCTGAGAAACAGAAGAGAACTCACCTGATTTGAAAGAGGAGGGCCAAAAGGGGAGAAAGAGAGACATGCAGTTTGCACAGAGATGGGGAATGACATGTGATATAGGAGTTGGGGAGTGTGCACAGGATCCTCTTCTAATTGAGGACAGCAGCTGCCGGGAACTGGCATGCCGAGTTGCGAACTGTTATGTTTTCTGAAAGATGGTACCACTTGCTTGACTATTTTAAAGCTAGCCTAATCAGGCAAAACTACATACTTTGGATGTTTTAAATGTATTTTGGGTGTTTTTAACGGGAGTGGGATTTAATGGCATAATGGCATAATTGCACCTTTAGTATAATTTGTATAACCTTCAAAAACAAAATACCTTTCCTTTTCAGCAAACTTAATACCTTTTATTAAGAGCCATTCCTGGTGGTAGGCAGAAATGGGCCCATTAAAATTGAGGACCCCCATTCAAGGAAGGGGTTCTTAATTTTAATCTTAAATTTATTGCAGTTAATCTTAAATATATTGAGACTTGTGTTGTGGCTTAACATGTGGTTAATTTTAATTTTAATCTTAAATTTGTTTTTAAGCTTAAATGCATTGAGACATATGTTGTGGCTTAATAGGTGGTATAGTCTGGAAATTGTGTCATGTGCACTTGAAAGAAATGTATATTTTGCTGTTTTTAGGAGACAAGCCCTAAAAATAGCAAGTCTAATGTGTCATTTAAGACCATTGTTTTCTTGTTGATTTTCTGTCAGGGTGATCTATTCATCGATGTCAGTGGGATATTCAATTCGTTTCATAGTCCTGCGTTACTGTTGCTCACCTGAGCAAGGCATTCCAGGAATGTCCCTTGTGTAGGTTGTGTGTGTGCTTCTGCTGTAGCTGGACCTCAATTACTGCTGGCATATCAGTGGGTTGGAATGGCTCTGATGCTGTCTGAGAGCTGGCTTGACTGTAGCAGATGAGCCAAGTCTATCTTTCTGTCGTGTCATTTGTGGAGGGGATGGTGCTTTGGTGCACCCCCAGGTGTCAACACTCCAGGTGGCTGTAACCTCTTGGGGGAAGTTCCTGTGCAGGAACTTCAGCTGCTGTGTTGCTCAGGGCTACTTGGAAGAGGCATTGCTACAAACCAAAGCCAGCCTGGTACCCTTTGGTGGGCTCTACAATATGAGCTGAACTCAACTGCCACTTGGGTTGGACTTGGGCTGATGAGTTGAAGGTATGTTCCAGGCTAAGACTTGCTACTGCTTATGCCAGGCTTTGGCCATCTGATAGGACTTGCAATGCTGCAGGAGACAGATTGCCACTGGGGGCATTTGGAGCCATTTGGCAAGACCTACAGACACGTGAAAATTAGCTGCTGGTCTTTTGGGCTATATGCATGTTTGATAGATTTTGGAAATTCTGCAGCAAAGCCAAAGCAGATTGCATCTGTTGAGGAGCTACCAAAAGAAGGTCAGGCTAGGCAAGTGAGTTTAGTGGGGTGGGGTTTGAGACAATCACCAGAGCCAGATGTTAGCCAGGTTAATGAAGGACACAGATTTGGTCTGTGCATCTTCTGAGCTGGCTGGTAGGAAGAAACACCACAAGGAAACAGAGGTGCTTGCTCTGGCTTCCATCCCTGCAGAGTGTTGCCCTGATAGGTCCTCCAGCCCTGCCCCTGAAGTTAGTCATTAGTTTCTTCCCGTGTGCCCCTGGCATGATTCGATCTGCTGACTCTGCTCTGGAGTTTAGAATGAGGGAGTCTGTGGGCTAGTAAGTTTGTGCAAAAGCCCTTGAAAAGCAGTGACTTAGTCTCTAGCAGCCCTTTGAGTTTCTCAGACAGCCTCCACTGGTTTTTACATCCAGATATTACGGGGACTCCTGCTCTTCACACTGGTGCCCTGGGATCGAGAACCTGGAGTGGGGCTGGGGTCCCTTGCTCTTCAGGGTGATCTCTTCAACTGAGATAGCCCTCCTATTTCTTAATAACCACACCAAAAGTGTGGAATCTTCCTGTTCCACATTGTTACAGAACCCTGCCAATGCTGTTCTGGAATAGCTGTGGGGTTCTATAGCCAGGCCAAGAAGTGTGATCCCTGGTGCAAGAGTTTGGTGAAAAAGGAAAGGGGTTGTTCAGTTAAAAGTTATACAGATTTAGAATAATGTCAGGTTTCTGACATTAAGTCCTGCTCCCTTTAAAACCACAGAAAAACACATAGTCCTGCCACCCTTTGCCAAACCGGGCCAGTTTCAGAATATGCCACTCAGAGGTACTGTCTTTTAGAAAAGTGGAAGTCTACAGCTCAGCATTCCTGGTCACAGCTCAGCTTCAAGCATCTTGTTGGAATTCTGGTGGCTAGGCAGGGCCCTCACAGCACTGCTGGTTTTGCTGCCATATTCTCCAGACAGACCACCTCTCTCACTTCAGACTGCGTGGCTCTCTCTTCTTTTTTAACCCACCCTAATTTAAATGCTCAGCCCAGAACTTCCATGCAACCTCATATCCAGCCCTTACCATTTTTGCCAGTTCCCCAGTGTCTTTTAATCTCTTTTGCCTGCCATCTTTAGTCAGGGCAAAAGTTCCCAGCAATGCATAACATCCAGGGTGGGCATCACCCCCAGTCTCTCAAGCAGGTGCTATATGAGCTTCCCCCAACCCCTGGCTATGTCCTGAGCCACTGAATGTTTTCACAGCTAGTACACAATTTGTCTTGGGTGGAAGCTCTCTTCCCTTCAGGAAGACATGGCTTTTAACTTGCCATTGTTATGCAATAAATCCTAAATGCCATACTATCTACTCTTCCCTTCCCCCAATCAAGGATTGTAGGGGTCCCACTCTGCACCCCATTTCGATATCTCTGCCCCTCCTACCACTTATGATGTGGTTTCTTCTTTATATCCTTAATTGTAATATATATCCTTCTGTTCAGTGAATGTTCAGGTATTTCTTGATGATGGTTGTTCTATAATTTAGTTGTAGTTTTGCTACAATCCTGGGAGGAGGTGAGCACAGAGTGTACCTACCCTGACATCTGGACTGGAAATCCTAAGTCAAAACATGCTGTTCTTAAAGGCCAAATGGTTTAAGATTAGGTGAGACTTGAAGGGTCATCATATGTTTTATGGTGTGGTAATGCAGTTATAAACAAAACATGTTGGTAAGTCCATGGACTTTGAAATCAAGGAGACCCATATTCTAGTTTTATTTGGATAAGTTATGCTTAATACATTTTAAGCCTTGATTTTCACACCTATAAAATAGATGTGGTGGCACTATAATGTAGAATGACTTTAGAACAAGGAGACCTCAGTTTGAATCCTTAAACAGTTATTACTCTGTGAAAATTTCTTTCTCTCTCTTTCTTAAAATTAATAATGATCATAACAATCAGTTATAAAATTGGTCTAAAGATTTATTGAGTTGGCAAATGGAAAACAACTAATAAAATATCTGGCACATTGCAAGGGCTCAATAAGTGTTATTTTTCCTCTTTCATTTTTGGTAATATCAAGAGAGCTAAAATATGATATAGAATGTTTGGCAAGATGTTAACATTAGAAAGAGAGTTCTCAGAATAGAGAAATTTATTTTTGTATTTTCAAAGAATAGCAGCTAAGGCTTCAATTGTTGAATCTTAAATTACTTTTCTAATTTACTTAAAGATTTGAAGAGTAGACTTCAAAGGACACACATTCCCTAAGATCAAATATTTAAGCAAAGGTTATCTGAAATGCCTAAACCTTTGAAAATATCTCAGAGGGGAATTCCATTTCCAGCAGCATGACAGAAAGATACCCTGAAGGGGATTCTTACTAGAATACAACTTGATCCTAGATAATTGACAACAAATACACATTTAAAGCATTGTTGTAAGCAAAGGAAACATCCAAGGACAAATAAAAATAAAACAGTGAGGAAAACTGACACTTGGAAAGAAGTATACACAGAAACTAGCTTGAGTTCAGGAAAAATAGCAATGTCAAATTGGAAATGGAGAAACTAAGCCTGTTATTTTCCACAAAATAAACAGAAGGATGACCTCAAACTCAACCCATGGATCTATAGACATTAAGGAGATATAAAGTAGAATCAAGTTAGTAGTTTCCACTGGATTCTGAAAGAGGCACTTGAAATCCTTTTTGGAAGAAGTCACCACAATTTGGTTTGTTTAGATATTCCTAAGAGGGATTCAAAAGAGCCCCAAAGTTTTCTGTGGTGAAAAGATTACTAAAAGAGGAAAATTTCCAGCAAGACTGACAAAAAAGGAAAAAGATGTAATATATAAATAAATAATATTGAAAATTGAAAAGAAGGCACACTAAAAAATAGATACATGGATTAAAAAGTTAGTAAGAGAGTATATGTAAATCTCATTGCCAATAAAGGTTAATTGAATGGACAAATACCTTTAAACATATGTTAGTCAAAGTCATCCAAGAATAAAGAGAAATTTATTTTTTGTATGATTACTATGTAAGTTGAATATGTGATTAAAATTTTCCTATAAAGAAGACACATGGCCCAGGTGGTTTTGCAGGTGAGTTCAAGTGAATGTTTAAGCAACTTATAATTACAACAATAATCAAGTGCTTAAACAGAATAGAATAAAGAGGGAATAAAAAGGGAATAAAATCTCCATCATATTTAAGAAGCTCTACATTACCTTGATAGCAAAATAAACAAGGACCTTGAAGAGATACAAATATCTAAAACAATTAGCAGCAAGATGTAAAAAATTAGTAATATATCCTAGGAACACAAGAGTGGTGGTGTCACATTATAAAATCCCTAAGTGTAATTCACATCATTAACAGGTTATAGAGGAACAAATGTATTATTATTTTAATTGATGCAGAAAAAAGCACAGGACAAAGTTTATGACCTATTTAACTTAAAATCTCCAAGTAAACTAGGAGTAGGAGGAAATTCTTCAATCTTTTAGATTGTCAGCAAAACAAAGACTATAAAATGCATTAAAACTCTTAGCTAGTGAAAGAAAAAAAGAACTTTAATAGAAAAAACAAACAAACAAACCTTTATTACTAATGAATTGTAAGGATATTTATATGAAGCTCCCAAAACCTATCTTAAATTATTTCTATTAGAGTTAAGAATTTTGTAGGGTGATGGGTATTTGCATAAGTGATGGATTGCACCCTGATTTATCAATAAAAATAGATATAGAACATTTTTAAAACAATATTTAACAAAACTAATAACAAAAGTATAGGAATCAAGAGGTAGAGTAATCAAAAGATATGCAAGATCTTTAAAAATAAAATATGAACCCTGGCTGGTGACTCAGTGGATTGGCACTGGCCTGCGAACCCAAAGGTCGCTGGTTCAATTCCCAGTCAGGGCATTTAACCAGATTGCAAGCTAGGTCTCCAGCCAGGTTCTTAGCTGGAGGCAGGTGAAAGGCAACCATACATTGATGTCTCTCTCCCTCTCTGCCTCTCTTCCTGTCCTTCTCTCGGAAAATAATGAATAAAGTTTTTAAATTAAAAAATAAAAATAAAATATGAAACATACAGCAAGATGTTAAAAATTCTCAATCAAGGAAGCCATATACTCTTTCAAAGATAGATGTTCTCAATACCAAAATCATTGATGTCCTGGATCAGTGCATTTTTACAGCTAAACCAAATAGGTTTCTTTTTGTAAAGAAATTAACAGTAATGATACTGAGACAATTGGATATCCAAAATGGCAAAAATCATTGAAACGTAATCCATACATAAACTATCTACAAAATTAATTTAATATAGACTAAATATTTTAATGTGAAAAACAAAATAAATATGTTACAAACAATTATGAACTAAATTTAAGATTTATGTTCACCAATGGACATAAAGAAAATTAAAAGGTAAATTGTGTATATTCACAAAAATGTGAATATACTTTCAAATTGCTATAACTGAAAACTATGCACCCAGAATATATATGGAATTGTGAGAAGCATGAAGACAGCTTGATGTCATTGATAATATTGGAGTTCATCTATTGATGACTAGACTCACCACCTTTTATTTCATTATTAAGCTCTATATCACAATATTTATTTATATTCTTGCTTGTATTTCCCACATTTTAATACATTTTATGCATTAAATATTTTATACTAATTGTTTTAGTTATCCCACAGGAATCCTTTCTTGTATTATCCCAGAAATTAGTATTGCAAAAATGCTGTTGAATTTACCCACAGCAAGAACAAAAATTGAAGAAGAATCTATAACAAAATGGTAATGACTTTAATTTCTAAAGTTCAAATTTAGATTTAAATTTATGTAAACTTTATTTCATCCAACCTTTTTTTGTAATTTTCCTTCACTTCATTTTCAATACTGATTTTGCATCTTAAATGAATATGCTGAGCTCCTGTTTACCTTTCAGTATTGTCCTGTTCAACTGATGTCCGATCCTGCTGATGTCTCTGGGCTAACAGACATAGCATTTGGCACATGGACATCAGTGCATACAAAGCACACTGCCAGCACCAGCTTGCACAAGCTGTGCTCGGAAATTTATATTGATCATAATTACTGATCCACCTGTATTAAATAAAGCTCCTCTAACCTTAGGAACAAAAGTGGCTTCCCAAAATTTCAGTGGTAGCACAGTAAGTTTAGGCAAAGAAATGTGGAACAACAAAGTACATTTTAATATTTAATTTAGTGACTGACATTGATTTACAATTTTTAAAAAATGTAGAGCAAATATTCCTCACAGCATAAAAGGGATTTTTGAGTGTTTATCAAAATATTATAATCTGTACCTTGGGAAAATCTCTAAAGAGATGTGCAATAAATTCTTAAATTATTTCTAGGATCTATATTCAGGCAAGCTATCAGCATTTATTGAGTATCTATTTTATTTCTAACGGTCAAGGTGCTATGTATAAGAGATATGAAACCCTCTGGTGTGCCCATTTGAGTATGCTCCTTAATGGAGGAAGAAAATAAACAAAAACTACCTGTTTTGTTTTTCAGAATAGACATTTAAAGACAATTAACTGGAAAATATTTAATAAAAATATGTAAGTCATGTCATATAGATTTAATTTTTCAGTGTAACTTATGAAAGGATATATTGGCACCCCCATGCACAATTATGCCCCCTTTATCACAGCTGCACTGAAGCTAATGATTACAGAAAGAGAGAGTCTGCGCATCCTGCACCCACTCTCCTTTGCAGCAGTCGGGAGGCTTAGACGAGGGGTGTTGGCATTCCGCGTACGGTTTGTCCACCCTGTACAGCAGCAGTTGCCTAGTGTACAGCTAGGGCAGCTTATATACACATTAGAACAAAGGAAGCTGTATGCACACTACTACAAAGAAGCAGTATGCCCCAAAGTGCCATCAGTCTGCTCAGGGCTATTCTTGGGGCTCAATGTTCCAGGCTCTAGGAACAAGATTAGCTTCAAGGCTAGCTAGCTGGCAGACTCCAGCAGAAGGCCAGCCATGCATAGACCTAGAATTCCTAGGGCCTGACAAGTGGAAGTTATAAACTAATAAAAAGTTATGATAACAAAAAATGAAATGACACTTTGAAGACTTTTGATTCTATTAGCCATATACTGTAGAATTTGCATATTTAAGCCTTTATTTCTGCTGTTCACACTTCCTGGAGCTTTCTTTCTATCCCGCATGACTTCCTGCTCCTCTTCACCAGTCTAAAATGAACTCATCATTCACATCATACAAATATCTTTAATGCTGTACTGGTTTCACTAACCACAACTCATCAGCAATGCGTAACTGGCTTAGTGCCGTCCCTTGGGTCTCATGGCACGATTTTTACCACTTTGTACACCACTATTTATTAAACAATTTGAAATTTCATTGTCATGTCTGTTTTTCTGAATAGGTAGTAAGCTTTCTTAAAATAGTGACAAGTCATTTATTATTCTATTGTGATCACAATTTCTGACATGTAAATACACTATATATTAATTGATTGTGATTTTTTCCAAAGTCATGCATACAACTGTAAGTCCTTTCTATACTATAGGGTATGGGGGTGGGGGTTATTGTTTAAAAGTAAATGGTAAAGTTGATGGTCTTAATCTTTACAATGTGTTGCAAAGAGAGAATGTTCCTTGTTATGTTACATCTTTAGAAAAAGTATCCAAAGTCAAGTTAGATTATGACCCAATATGGTAATATCATTGGAATCTGTGTTCATAACAAGTGCCTTCTCCCCAACCTTTTATCACCAATGAACAGTTCCATTAATTACTTATTTATATAATTAGATGGTCATACAAAGTGTATCTTCTTTCACCAAGTCAAAGGAAGAGATTTAGGGCCAGATTATCTCTGAAGAAGGTGACTTCAAGAACCCAGCAGAAATTGCCAGGTTGGCAGCAGACAAAAATACAGAAGTCAGGAGTCTGGGTATAGCAAGCTTGCTGTGCGCACCACTCTGACTATAGCTTCTACCTTAATGCCATTTACTTATGAGAAAAACATCAATCATTCAAATAATAATATGTGCAAATCTTATGTTTCACATGAAGATCTTTTGTAAAATTTATCTCTAATTACATCATGAGGTACTTGAGATTGTAAAAGACTTCTTAGTGAAGGTAGTTTTGAGGAGAACTTAAACTTACTTGACTTTTTTGAAAATAAATTTATTAAATTCTCACAGATGATTTTTCCTTTGCTGCTTCCTTAGAATTGGTTGGGTGACATTTTATGTTCTAGCTGCCTATTGTGCCAAGAGAATAAGGTGATTGATGAAGTTGGAGTGATGAAGGATAGGTGCTCTAAGTTGAGGTCTCTGTGTCTGATTTCATAGCAAAAAATTCATGAAGTGGAACATTAAAATATTCTACAGGAAGGGCTCATAAATTTTCATACTTGTAAGAAATTTCACATAGCCACAAATAATAAAAATAAAATATGCCATTGGAATTTAGTATCTAACATATAATATTTTTCCTCATACAATGAGGTACAAAGTTTATAATTCCATTTGCTGCCTTTCAGTTTCAAACTCCTACCGCTAAAAAGCAATCAAGCAAACAATGCAGGTAGTGCTGGCATTATATGCACTATTACTCTTTTCTTGGCAAAAGCATTTTACTTTCCATATAACAGGAAACATAACTAGAGCCACATCATTTGACCAAGAATACGAGTTTTTAAAAAATATGTTACAGGTTCTAAAGATCAGAATTCTTTCAAAAGCAATCTTTGTTCAGATAAAAGCACTTGAAATATAGTTACTACTGTAAAAATTATCAATTAAAATAAAACTTCAATCAAACTACAAAGAAATAACTTATTTACCATGTTGTCACTTTAAATTTGTTATCTTCAGACTAGGCAATGTCATTCTGAAAGAACTCCAGAAACTTTATGTAATTTCCATGGTATATAAACATGATGATATACAGACATACATTGTACAGAAGAGAAAGACAATGACACTTTAGTTTACTGTAATCTGGCTCAGAATACTTTAATAGAAAAAAAAGATATTTGCCTCAAAGGAAGTGTAAGGAATTTACTGAGGAGTGTGGCAATTAATGATGTTGATCTCAAGCCAATGCCTTAATTTATCCAGATGAAAAATGTTCTGAACTCTTCATAGTGTCCATCATTATCCAAACTTTGTCTCATTATACACACCGGATGGGCACACTGAACTATCTGTTCCAGCATTAGGCCCAAATTACACATGTAAACTTTGTAGTTGGCCATGAACTTCTCATTTCAGCAGAAACAACTTTGCAGTTATTTGTTATACAAACCTATTGAGAGCATACTAGCCTGCTGGCTTGTGTGAACATTTTGCTGAACAGCTGTTCTGGCTTTAACATTTGGACTTTCCAAGTGATGTTTCAAATACCAACAGAAAATGTGGAAGGTACGGGAAAGAATGTTTGCTTATATGCCATCATTTCTAACTTGAAATTGATATTTTTTCTTTATGAATTGAGGTAATAGACACTAGAGTCAGAAAACAAGAAGAGATACCTGGAAACATTTGGCTTCATAACATTTGAAACTATAAGAAAGGGGTGTGTGTGTGTGTGTGTGTGTGTACCAGAAACAGTAACATTGGGAAAATAGTAATACTTATAAATAATATAAATTATGAATTATTGGAATAATAAGAGGCTATCTTCTGGAGGGTGTTGTTGAAATATATATTTTTTGAATCATGAACAGTTGTAACCCAAAAGTTTTTTAAATAGTGTTTGTTTAAAGAAGTAATATTTGTATAAAAGAAGCAGAGTAGCATGCACTCATGCAATGGAAAACTACCCAGCCATTTCAAGCAGTCCATTTTTATAGGTATGAAAAATTTCCACATTGAATCACTGAATGAATAAGTAAGTTACATAGAAGTATTTTTCATATGATGCCATTTATATAATGGTACTAAAACACTCTATGTGTATGAATGAATGTATATGATGGGTGTTTGTGTGTGAAGATATAATCAGGGCTTTGAAGGAACAAAATAATCCTCATATTTCAATGGCTTATTACAATATTATTTCTTGTTATGTGTCAGTTGCGGTGGGCTGGTTACTGTATTACTTTTCTGTTGCTAAAACCACACTCATTTATCATCTGACAGTCTGTTAGGCAGAAGTCCAGGGAGGCTCAACTAGGTTTTCTGCTCATGTCTCTCACAGCCCAAGTCCAGGTCCTGGCCAGTTTGGCTTCTCATCTGGAAGTTTAGGGAAACAATCTGCTTCCAGTGTTATTCAGATTTTTTATGTCATTCAGTTCATTACAGTTGTAGAACTCAAATCGCCTTTTTTTTTGGCAGACTGTCAGGGACCACTCACCTCTGAGAGGCCCACTCTGCGGCCCACTCCCCCTCAGCAACAGAGAATATTCCTCACATTGAATTTCTCTCATGCTTTTAATATCTAGGATTGCCTTTTGTACTAAATCAGAAAACAATGTCTCCAGCTGTTGAAGGATTCATGTGATCAAGTTAGGCCCACCGGGGTAGCCTTCTTGTCTTTAAAGTTACTTGATTAGAAACATTCATGACATCCTCAAAAATCCCTTTTGCCTTGCCCCAGAATATATAATAATGGGAAGACCATGAGGGGGCAAAGGTCATGGGGGTCAATTCTGCATAGCAAGGGCTCTATTCCATTTCTTATCTTCCATGACTCAGAAACCAGCCTGAAAGAGCAGCCCTTGCAAAAGAAATCCCTTTGCATTTGAATAGAGAAAAGAACAAGAAAACAGCCCAAAACACACAATGTTTCAACAGCTTTTGCTCAAATAGGGCATACATCATATCCCTTCACATGCCATGGGAGAAAGCCACATGGGCCAGCACAATGTCAAAGAACAAGGATGTGTCCATGCTCACAGGAGGAATGCAAGAGACATGGCCAGGTGACTTATACAGGAAGTAGAAAAGGATAATAATAGTTGGGAACAGTAATTCAATATACCAGACACAGGGAGAGAGACCTAGATATATGCTTCCTGAAATAGTACAGGATTGAGTCCTGGATAGAATAAAAATGATTTTTTGATTTTTAAAATTATGTGTTGCTATATTATATATATTTTCAAAAAAATATGTGAATTTCTATAATGGAGAAAAGGAAAATCATTCTATTTTTAAAAATATAAAATATATGTCAAAGAGTTAAGGATTTTTTAAATCTGCTTTACAGATGAGAAAAGTGAATCAAGGTAAGCTGTGTCCTTTTGGGTCTAAGGAGTATTTATAAACTGTAATTTGCTTCTAAAGTATTTTAAGATAAATATACTTTTAATTTAAATTTTAATTAATCTAACCTAAGAATTGCTATTACATATGTATTATTTATAGGAGAAAATGAGGCTCAGAGAGTTTTAATTAAACTTCCATGACCAGAATTATAAACCAGGATTTTTAGACTATGGGCTATATGCCCTTCTGAAATACCATGATAACTCTCACTTATATACCAATGAATAATAGCATCTAATATTCATGTGCACTTACTATATTTCAGATACTACATTAAATTTCCAGTGTCCTGTAAAAACTCTTCCTCCCTCTATTTGATTATCACTCTTAGAATATACCAAGATATCTATCTAGTCCAGTTAATAAATAAGTAGGAAATGCGATTCAACTGCTCAAGTGTAAACAACATATTTCTTTGTACTTCAATTACAATTTGAATAAAAAGCAGCAGCAATATTAAATGCAAACATAATGATGTTAATAAAAAACAAGAGGAAGTGACTATTATGCATTCACAGAGATGCATACGTACTAATCATGCGTTCTGACATAAATGCTATAATCCCTCCTTTTGCAATTATCTTTAATCTACACTGGCCACCCATCTGACA
The DNA here is from genome assembly GCA_004026585.1 of Noctilio leporinus. NCBI lineage: Eukaryota > Metazoa > Chordata > Mammalia > Chiroptera > Noctilionidae > Noctilio > Noctilio leporinus. The sequence goes on from PVIW01001114.1 coordinate 83,663, forward strand.
TTGGCAAGAAACTCAAATTAGATTATACATTGGGGATATCTTCCTCTTTCTTCCTGTTGTGTTAGAGATCTGTGACTCTTATATAGTCTAAGATAAAAAGGACATCTCTGTGGCCTTTTAAGTTACATAGCCTTGCTAATTTTCTATCAAGGGTTGCATATGAGTTGTTGTTCATGACAATGATGATGACGATGATGATGATGGTCATCATTGCATTGAAGGGCATTATCAATTTAAGTCCAAAATTCATGACATTTCCTTAAAATACAGTCTTCATAAATGTTTAAGTGTATTCTCTCTGGCTTCTTGAAATTGGACCAGAACTGAAACTGGTAAGAGTAAACTGCTCAGATTCAAAGAGGTGTGGGTGTGTTTGTGTGGGTGTGTTTGTGTGTGTGTGTGTCTGTGTGTGTGTGTGTGTGTGTGTGAAAGAAAAACAGAGGCAGAGTTGGAGACAGAGACAAACAGAGAAGGGATGGAGCGACTATATGTAAACAAGGAATATCACCTCCTCCTTATGTTAAACTGGTTTGGAGGAGATTAGGAAACAAGTATGCATATTAGTAAGAAACTGAATTATCAGGTATTCTATTCAGGGAACCAAGTATTATATGAAATGCATCAGGAATAAAACTAATTGGCTGATCAGTGTTGACAAGATGCATAGGACATACCCTGTCAGGGCCCCAGTTGTCCTTAGTCTTTTCCTCACCCTCACTGCCATACCATCAACTAATTTAATTATCTTTATATCCTGGAAAACATCTAAGGCTCAGTTTCCATTCTGATGTCTTTCTTTCTTTCTTTTTAAGATTTTATTTATTATTTCCAGAGAGAGAAAGGAAGGAGGAGAGGCAGAGAGGGAGAGAGACATCAGTGTATGGTTGCCTTTCACCTGCCTCTGGCCATGGACCTGGCTGGAGACCTGGCTTGCAACCTGGTTATGTGCCCTGGCTGGGGAATCGAACCAGTGACCTTTGGGTTTCCAGGCCAGCACCTTATTCACTGTGCTACCAGCCAGGGCCGATGTCTCTTTTTATGATAGAAATAATAGTTTTCCTAATTGTGTTTATTATCTCTATACCATTCATTAAAAAAAAAAAGATATTTATGAAGTTAACAATGAGTATAGGGTGCTATTATCCTTCATCTCTGATAATATTTTGTCTCCTCTCAGCCATCCTTAAAATCTTTTAAGAATGTAGACACGCAAAATTCATTGGGATCATAGGCCATTTTCCTTCACTCGTTTACTTCTGATGACTGAAGGGAATATAAAAGATTCAATTTTGAAATGCACAAGTTTTATTTCTAAAATATATTTTGTATTAGAGAATTTATTTTCATTTATATCTTAATAAAAAAATAAAAATAAACAATATTTAAAATGCAAAGCAAAAATAACATTATCCTTGCATTTTTACTTTCTTTTTTCCCTTTAGAGAGCAATTGCTATATGATAGAAACCCATGACAGCACCTGGCTCCTTGGCAAATTCCAATACATTGGCAACCCAGAGATACTGAATGGCTGGGAGATGGTTCAGATGCTACGGGTACCTTTCCTTCTCAATCCCTCTATAACTTCCCCATTTTTATACTGCAGACGTTCAAATGTCAGTATATAATAAATCCATTAGTTACCTATTATGCGTATGTATGTTTATACATGTATATGCATATATACACATATATTTTTTCTTTCTAATAATGTAATTAATTTAGTTTGCTTAGCATCTTAGTCATTTCTATATTTAAAAAATGAAGTATAGTATCTTTCTGAAGATCTACATTTTATTGTATTGTACATGCTTAGCAGTGACACTCATTGGCAAACTTTTATGTTTCTGTGTATTTATCACAACAATGAATGCCTTTTGTTTGCCTGAGAGTAAAAGTTTGATTATTTTAGGACAACACCTTCCAAAAAAGGCTATGTCTCATACTCCCCTAAAGACTATGGATCTATTTGTTCTCATAAGTAATTTAGATTGTAAATCCCTTAACCAAGATGATTGTGACCTTCTTGCCTGTGTGCCATGTGGAAATCACCACAGGAGCAGACTGATGAACCAAAAGCAAACAAACAGAGCTGGGTTGTTGCTTCTTCGTAAATATGAACTTGTGGTCAGTGGGTAACTGCCAAGTCACAGTGAGTGTTCCGACAGCATGCATGTTGAGGAGCTAGGATGAGAGGAAGATATAAGCTAAATATTACTCAAAGTTTTAATTCATTAGAAATCGCATATGTGCAGATGCTCTAAAATAAACAATCTTATAAAAACATAATTTTACCTGGCTGGTAGCACAGTGGGTAAGGCGCCGGCCTGCGAACCCAAAGGTCGCAGGTTCGATTCCCCAGCCAGGGCACATAACCAGGTTGCAAACCAGGTCTCTAGTCAGATCTGTGGCTGGAGTCAGGTGAAAGGCAACCATACATTGATGTCTCTCTCCCTCTTTGCCTCTCTCCCTTCCCCTCTTTCTAGAAATAATTAAATAAAATCTTTAAAAAAAAAACAAACATAATTTTAAAATACCTTATTAAAAATATTTAAATTAATTTTTGTTTTATTTTGCCATGGATATTTAAAATTCAGACTTATAAGTTTTTTTCATTAAATTCATGTGTTTTTTTTTTAAAGATTTTATTTATTATTCTCAGAGAGAGGGGAAGGGAGAGAGGCAGAGAGGGAGAGAGACATCAATGTATGATTGCCTTTCACCTGCCTCCAGCTATAGACCTGGCTGGAGACCTGGCTTGAAACCTGGTTATGTGCCCTGGCTGGGAATTGAACCAGTGACCTTTGGGCTCACAGGCCAGTGCTTTATCCACTGTGCCACCAGCCAGGTAAATACATGGTGTTTATATCATTCCTTATCCCTCTATTGCAGAAAACATTTCTGTGATGTTAGAAAACTTTCTTTTCAATTTACTACCTTAAAAAGCATGTTTTTGCAGTGAAACTTTAACACATACCTTCTCTTGTTGCACATGTAGTGTCAGGATTCGCCAATCATAAAAAGCGCTGCCTGTGTCAAAATCACCATGTAATTTACTTTTAGTTTATGGGGGGAAAAACCTCATATAAAGATTTAGTCTTAGTAAATCACTATTTTCTTATATGACCTTATATTTGGGGCAATAAACATAGGCTTTGTCACTGTAAATTTAATGTTTAAACATATATTATATAACCTATTCTGGAAGATGTGGATTTATTTCTTTGAATTAAGACATCAAAAATTAGGTAGTTATCAGATTAGTTAGGTTAATAATCCTTAATTTTAGTGGAACATCACATATATGGTAATTGACTTAATTTTTAAACATTTTACTCCATTACTTCTGAATCGTTTATGAAATTATGGATTTTGTTTTGTTTACTAACTTATCTCCAGTATGAAAAATAGCGCCTGGCACATAGGTGCCCAGAAAACAAAAATTTAAGTTTAGGATTATTAGGTAAATGCTGATTGATATATAAGTTTTCATAGAATTTTCTAAAATGAAGAATAATATTTATTTAAATTATGGTAATTTATTTAAATTATGTGCCATATCTGAAATTTTAAAGTAGAACTGAAGGTAGCCCCAAAACAAGTGTAAGTCTACGATGGAAATTGAGAGCAGAAATAATGTTGGCAACAGCCAGATTTCAGGAGATGGGGAGGACATTATTTTAGTCTTAGCAATTTAGAGTTATAGCCTCTTCTTAAAGAAATTGTCTGATATCATTGTAAAAGAAACCCTTGGTGGTCATATTATCCTTCTTCTAAATCAGTGTGGACCAAAGGGAGGTGTCACATGGGTAATACCTGAGAAAACATTTGGGTGACAACCCAGGGACAGGCTGTGGCTTACTGTTCGATTTCAGATAATGTCTTTTAGCCTACTCAAAGAGAGAGGAACCTTATAGAACCAGTTTGATCTCTGACCCATAAAGGTGATCTATGGAGCAAGAATTTCTTATATTTTCCTCTACGGTTACCCACTATGAATAGTTAGTTCATGGGAAAGAAAATGGCCTATTTCTTCTTTAAATGAAGGAAAGGCATGTTTGGAGGTTGAATCAATCAAATTCTGCTGAGGAAATTAGAAACTAAGTGAATTATTTAAACGGAATTTAATTTAGAGAACTGGTTGAAGGAGTATTGTTTGCAAGACAGAGAAAAACAAACAAGAACCTTGATGTAACAAAGCAATAAAGAAATGCTTGAAGCAGTTAAAACACATGGGGTTAAGACAGTGTATTGGAATAATAGTATTGTATAAGCATGGAGGAAGAATACCCTGGAGCTCACTCAAGAGACCAGTGACCAGTTGTTTCTGGCACCCAGAAGAACTGAAGTTGAATCATTACAAAGCCTAGAGACTCCAATCCCTGGGGAGAGATTGTAATTAAACTGGCCAAGGGAGCTGAAGATTAGAACATACTGCTTCTTCTGAGGATAAAGTCAAATTGACAAAGGTGAAACCAACTGGCAACAAGGAAACCTGAAGAAAAAAGTCTCTTCTTTCCACTTCTGGGTCAAACTTCTGTACCCGCATTGGAAGAACCTAATAGGAGGGCAGTTAGTTAAAAGAAATTTAGATTTCAGCTCTCTAGCAACAACACAGTATCACAAAACGGAGAGTAGATGACTGAATTTGGGGACTTAAAGGTGATAGCTAAAACTGGCACAAGCTCTGGCTAGTGTGGCTCAGTGGATTGAGCACCAGCCTGCGAACCAGTCACTGGTTCCGTTCCCAGTCAGGGCACATGCCTAGGTTGTGGGCCAGATCCCCATTTCAGAGTGTGTGAGAGGCAACCACACATTGATGTTTCTTTCCCTCTCTTTCTCCCTTCCCCTCTCTAAAAAGGGAAGAAAGAAAGAAGAAAACTGGCATGAAAGTTGGATGCTGACATTAGCATTCTTTCTTGTTATATCTTGGGAACAGCCCTAAAATGACAGAAAAAAAACATAGAATGCTAATTCCATATTCAAAGAAATAACAAGAAAGCAAATAAATGGAAAGCTTACTAAGAGTAGTGGTTTGAGTTGAAAAAGAGGTTGCTTTTTGTTGCAGTTCTCAGAAAAAATCTGACAAAGTAAAAGTTCACCAAGATGAAGGATAACCAAAACAATTATTTGCAACATTCACAACTTTCCTGGCACTTGAAAAACATTGAAAAAAATAGGCATGCAGGAGTTGAAGGAGAAAATTACTTAGGCCACATAAACAGTCAAAAATAGCCATGTGGCTAAAAGACTAGTGTAAGTGACTAGGTGAGAGATAAATCATTAATATAGTTTTATATCTGTCTACACCTATTGATGGGAAAAAGTAAATAATAAAACAAAACAAACAAAAAACATGTACTCTCCCTTGAAATAGGATACGATCTTCCCCTTACAGATAGGAAATGAACTGGTCTCTGTCAGGTCTCAGCACCTTGCTATCCTGTTCATGGTGTCAGTTTTCAAATCCTGTGGCCTGGGGTACGGAGCCATCAAGTGATAATGGCAGGGAGGTCTCTAGTCTGGCGGCAAAGAAGAACTTAGGCAGAGCCCTCAGGAGGGTTTGTATGGTTTATTGCAAGCAGCAGGCTAACAATCACATGAACAGCAGATTAGTGTGTCAATGTCCTTATGCACTGTTGGCCCACCTTTATCACAGTTGCACTTAGGTTAATGACTGCAGAGGATCTAGGAGTGTCTACATTCCCAGTGGATACTCTCCTGCTTCCAGGTGGCCGGGCACTAAGGGTGTCAGCGTTGCCACACACAGTTTATCCTCTCACCCACAACAGCAGCGCATTTGCTGAGTTTACGTAAAGGCAGTCTTATATACACACTGGAACAAAGGAGACTCTATACACATTAGAACAAAGAGGCTATACGCCCAAAGGTGACACCTGTCTGCTCAGAGTTGCTAAATTGGTTACCCTTGGGGATCAGTGTTCCAGGGCTCAGGGATAAGATGAACTGCAAGGATATCTCCCCAGATGACCCAGAGGAAGGTTCAGTCACTCATTGACTGAGAAACTCTGGCCCGACAATCTCAAGGGAAAAATTTCACCTTATTTAGATCAGCAATAAAATGGGAACCACCGTAGGATATTTGCCCAAAATGGAGTAAAGGAACCAGAAAAGAAATACATGGAATATATATAAAATCTCCCAAGAAAAAGTGTTTCTGGGAAATAAAACATGTAACCACTTATATTAATATGAATATAAAACAAAATTTGAAGTAATATAATTTATAAGATAACCGTTAAACATAAAAATACGGACTAAAATGATTAGAAGATAAAGCAAAAAATAAAACTGTATTAGAAATGTATATTTGAAAGATCAGAAAAAAAAACAAAACTGTTGAAAATGAAGTAAACAATATAATAAATTGAATGAAGACAGGAAGAAAAATGAAATGGACATGCAGACATTTTAAATGTATCAGAGAAATGGAAATTATTAAATACAATCTCTTTGGTTTTCCCAAAGAGAAATAAATAATTAAACAGGATTAATAAATGTAATTTTAAAAAATCTTCAGAAATGAGATTATTTGTATTTTTGTTTTTATAAATTAAAAGGAAGGCCCTGGCTGGTGTGGCTCAGTGGATAGGCACCGGCCTGCAAACCCAAATGTTGATTGTTCGATTCCCCAGCCAAGGCACATAACCAGGTTGCAAGCCAGGTCTCCAGCCAGGTCCTTAGTTGGAGGCAGGTGAAAGACAACCATACACTGATGTTTCTCTCCTTTTATTCCTCCCTCCCTGCTCTCCTCTCTGAAAATAATGAATAAAATCTTTTAAAATAAATAAATAAATAAATAAATCAAAGAACATATTATTGGCCAGGTAACTTCAGCTCAAATGGTCAACATACTCATAATATTACTTAATTTCAAAGAAGTTTACTTGTTTGACTCAATGATTAGGAAAATCAAGTTCCCTAAAAATGAGATAGTCAGGTGGCTTATACTACTTAACAGCACATTCAGTGATAGAATATAGTGAAGAAATAGCTTTAAAAATACTCAGAAAAGAAAGTACACCCTCCCCAAGTAATTTATGCACAAATCATCTTTAGTTCTAATTTAATGCCAACAAATATTTTGGATATTCTATATATCAGGAATAATCATTACTTTAAGATCTTTTTCAGAAATTTAAATAATAAATTGTTAAAACCCTCTTAATAATTTGAGGTAAACATGAACTGAATGTTATTTACAAATAAAGACTAATAAACATGGATAGTAATTATAACTTTTTATGGCAATGCAAAATTTGCCTATATTACTATGAAAGTTGGAAGAGAAAGGGGAAAAGAAGTTATGAATTAATAAACTAGTTATCTCTTCATAAATAAGGGTTAACTTAATAAATCAAATAATGAAGCTTTAAATGTATTTATTAATAACTATTTCAAAATAATATAATCACCTTAAACAGTATGAAGGGGCAGAAGGAGAGGAAAGGTGATAGATGCTAATTTTTATTTTGATATTAGAAAAGATTTAATAGATACTTCAAAAAACAATACAGTAGTCAGACATACAAAGTTATGGTTGTGAGATAAGTACAGTAAATAAATATGAACATTTAAATTATCAGAAGAATATATATGTATGCACGCACTCATAGGAAAACATGTTAGTAAAATTTTTTTGTGCCATGAAGAGAGAAGGCACACAAGGTCATGATAGAACAAAAAACATAGGTAGCTGACCTATTAATAATGAAAATAGTCTTTAAAGCTACAAAAAGAAAAATAATCATATAATAATCCTTCAAACTTGTGTAGTCTTTTTTTTTTTTTTTTTTTTTTTAAGATTTTATTTATTATCCCTAGAGAGAGGGGAAAAGAGAGAGGCAGAGAGGGAAAGAGACATCAATGTATGGTTGCTTTTCACCTGTCTCCAGCTAAGGACCTGGCTGGAGACCTGGCTTGCATCCTGGCCATGTGCTGTGGCTGGGAATCAAACCAGTGACCTTTGGGATCGCAGGTCAGCACCTTATCCACTATGCCATCAGCCAGGGCCAAAATTGTGTAGTCTTGAATTGTGAAATATACTGTTTTAAGTGCTTTAATTAATTTGATTTTCATTTTGAAATGAAAACAAGTAAATGAAAAAAAACAAAAAATGAAAAACAACTTTTCTGAGGTAATTGTTATTTTATTGCTGGTTCTACAGATGAAGATTCTGAGGTAAAGGTTAAACAAATTGCAGTTACATAGCAAATAAGCAGCAAAGAGGAGGCAAATAGGAAGCAAATAAATACGCAGGATATAAATAGGCATATTCTTTCTACAAAGTCCTGAGTCTTTTTTTTTTTTTTTTAATCCTCACAGAGCATATGTTTATTGATCCTTTCAGAGGGAGTGAAAGGAAGAGTGAGGGAGAAAAAGACATCAATGTGAGAGAGGATCTGTCATTGTCTCCTGCATGCTCCATGCCTGGAGATCACATTTCCCAACCCAGGTATGTGCTCTGACCAGAAATAGAATCTTCAAATGTTTTGGGGTACAGGACTACCCTCCAACTAACTGAACAACCTGGCCAGTGCTAAGTCTTTATATTTTTAATATTGAAATGGGTAAATTAAACTTCTGTCTGTGTTTAATTTTATAGTTTTTCATTAAATGGGAATATTTGTATACACATGGACTTAATATATTGCTCCTGTGTCCACCTAATGGACACTATTATCTTAATGCAATTACACTGAATTGTAATCTTTCTAATGGATATTTGGATATACAAAGCTTTTTTAAAAAAACAACTCATAACCTTAGAGATTACGGAAATAGAAATGTGAAAAATGGTATTGGTCTTATTTTAAGATTAATCTTTACAACAGAATATATTTTGGATAAAAATGATAATGTATGCTTATGATTAAAGCCCTTTTTCCAACCAACATGAGACATTATCTTTTGTAATAAGAATCCCTTTTTGACCTGGCTGGTAGCACAGTGGATAAGGTGCCAGCCTATGAACACAAAAGTCTCTGGTTCGATTCTCCAGCCAGGGTACATAACCAGGCTAAAAGCCAGCTCTCCAGCCAGGTCCATGGCTGGAGGCAGGTGAAAAGCAACCATACATTGATGTTTCTCTCCCTCTCTCTCTGCCTCTCTCCCTTTCTCTCTCTCTGGAAATAATAAAATCTTTAAAAAAAATCCCTTTTTAGGCTTCATGCATATCACATACCTATAAGCAATAATTTTTTAAAAACACACACAAAAGAGACTCAGTTTCATAAGCTATATACAAGCAAATATTTTTTAAAAGGTTATGATCTTAATTATAGATAAGACTAAATTTAGAGAAAAAGAGAATTAAATGAGATAAAAAGTCCCACATTGATGTGTTTCAGTAAAAACAGATTATTTAATTTCCAGGAATCATGTTCACCAGTTTTTAATATAGCAACTACTAAAAGTTAAATTATATAAGTTAATGATTAAATACATTATATTCAAACCAAGGGCAAGTGCTTGCCTGCTGGGTTTCTGTGGCAGGAGCCACTGATATGATTTCAGCTCTATTGCATGTATTACTGTGGCCAAGGGTGCTTCACCTTTTAGGTAGTGAAGCAACCTGGTCGAGCTGGTGGGTTAAGCCTTAGCCCCGGCTGGGTGTTGCCCCACTTTTCCCCAGGAATGTGTTTGGGAAAGAACCTGGCCTCAGGGAGGAATTCTCTATTTGTGAACTCAACTGCTCACTATGTGTATTTGTAACCAGAAATCAATACCTGCTGTGCATTCTCAGCCATGCACAGAGCAGTGAAATATTTGAGTCACCTGATGTGCACTTTCTTGCCTCTGATCCAATACTGGAGAACTCTGCCTTGTTTCCACTCATACTGTAAACAGACATCCTTTTTTTAGTTTCATGCTTTTCATAATTTAGGCTTTTAGCTGCTTTTGCTGTTAATAATGATTCCCTAGCATAGTGCTTAAGTAGTACTGTCCAGTGTTCCTAAGCCAAAGAAGGCTGTCATGTTCCTTATGGAGAAAATAGACCTGGTAGATAAGCTTCATTCAGGTATGAGTTGTAGTGCTGTTGGCTGTGAGTTAGTTCTATTAATGATTCAACAATACTGAATACTGAGGTCTGTCCAGAAGGTATCCAGCCATGTAATATAAAAAAATGGAGACATTTATTGAAGAAAACACAAGACATATTTAACACTGTACATAGGAAAATGATGCCCCAGTCCTCTAAATCTCTAAATAGGCACTTTGGGACCTTACATAATTCTCCCAGTCGCCATCAGCTACCCTGTTATATTATTCTGAATCTCATTGACATTCTGAAATCTCTTCCCTTTCAAAGGTGATTTTAATTCTGAGAAAAGCCAGAAGTCGCAGGGTGCCAAATCTGGGCTGTAGCGGGGCCGAGTCACCTGGAGTTTTTGATGTGTTGCAAAAAAATTTTGTATGAGACATGATGCATGAGTGGGCACATTGTTTTGGTGATGCTGCCAATCACCAGTTGCCCGTACCCATGGCCTTCTGAATCATCTGAATAGTTTCCATACAGGAATGTTCAAGCTTAATACAAAATCTGATGCAGATTCATTGGCCTACTTGCGTAGTCATTTTGAATGCAACAGCCACACAGTACACATGCTCACTCAATGGCATCTACTGCCCCCACTGACTAGTATAGTGAAGTTTTCACTGTTCACACATGCACATTCTAGGCCACTCTCCTTGACTGCCAGGTTACATCAATGTTGCACAAACTGTTCTCATATTAATAATGGACTTTTTCTGACAAACCTCATATATTAAATCAGTTCTAAAACAGAAATATATGTATAACAAGGTTATATATTGATTGATTTATACAACGTTTTGGTCAGAGGCTTGCATGGACCTAACCCTTTATTTTGCCTAAGGGTAATTGTCCACTATTCACCAATTTGGTGGCTATAGTGGAAATAGAACATAATTATCACATATAACAAAATTGAGCTGTGTATTAATGGAGCAGAATAGGCAGAAGTGAAAGGCAGGCAGATTTTTACAGTCAATTTGGAATAAACTTCATATTTACTACTAAATCTATATAGGAATTTGGATTTATGTCATATGTCTGCATTCTATGTCATTGATCTTGCTAAAAATCACAAAGTGATGGGAAATGCTTTAATTAACTTTTAATTGTATACCTGATAGTAGAAATGCAAATCCCTTTTAAGTAATCTTTTATAAAATTGTTTTTAGCTTATTTTTACATGCTTATTTTTCAATATAGTTTTTAGAATATGCAGTCTGTCCCAAAAGTATTGAGCACAAACTTTTAATTATAGTGACATACTGGCTTGATACTTTCAGGACAGACTTTGTGTACTTTCTTCAGTTTAAAAATTAAAAAAAAGAAAAAGAAACCTGTCAACATTTAATTGTAATCATGATATAGGTATAAGTTAATTTTGGGACAGAATATATCTTTATAAAAATCTCTGTTGTCAAGTTTTCACTCATTATAACAAATGTAAACACGGTTTTATAAATATACCTACATGGTGTAAGTTTAGTAGTTGCAAAAGGAAGATCCTGAAAAGTAGTAAAACATACAGTATTTATCAATCTGAATAAAAATCTCAGTTAACTGAATATACCTGCATTTCACTTTATATGAGTACATAGTTGATATGTCCAAATTTTTTGACATTTGCTAACATTTCTTCCTAATCAGTGTCAATCACCAGATTTTTATATTTTTTTACTTATTTAGTTATATTTTACTGATTATGCTGTTACATAATCAGGAACCCCATTCTTTTCAACAATACCACCCTCCGTAGTTCATGTCCATGATTCGTGCACATAAGTTCCCTGATTCACCCTCCCTTATATTATTCTTAACTTCCCCCTATGTTATACCCACCAATTATGTTTCCTAATACTTGCACCATTTCCCTATTTCTCCCCCTTCCCCCTCCCAACTGATAACTTCCCAACAATCTCCATAACTATGATTCTGGTCCTATTCTGGTTATTGGTTTAGTTTGTTTTTGTTTCTATTTTTTAAGATACTATTGTTGATAGTTGTGAGTTTGTTGTCTTTTTTAAAAGATATTATTCATTATTTTTAGAGGGAAATACAGGGAGGGAAGAAGGGAGAGAAGCATCAATGTATGGTTGCTTTTGACCTACCTCCAGCTAAGGACCTGGCTGGAGACCTGGCTTGGTATCTATTTATTTGCCCTGACTGGGAATCGAACCAGCAACCTTTGGGTTCACAGGTTGCCACCTTTCCATTGAGCCACCAGCCAGGGCTTTTTTTGTCATTTTAATGTTCATTATTTTGATCTTTTTTTTCTTAAGTAAGTCCCTTTAACATTTCATATAATAATAGCTTAGTGGTGATGAACTCCTTTGGCTTTACCTTGTCTGAAAAGCACTTTTTTTGTCCATCCAATCTAAATGATAGCTTTGCTGGATAGAGTAATTTTGGTTGTAGGTGTTTGCTTTTCATCACTTTGAAAACTTCTTACCAGTCCCTTCTTGCCTACAAAATTTCTTTTGAGAAATCAGCTGATAGTCTTCTAGGAACCCCTTTGTAGGTAACTCTGCTTTTCTCTTGCTGCTTTAAAGATTCTTTATCTTTAATCTTTGGCATGTTAATTATGATGTGTCTTGGTGTGGTCCTTTTTGGGTCTAGCTTGTATAGGATTCTCTGTGCTTCCTGGACTTGTATGTCTATTTCCTTTGCCAAATTTGGGGAGTTTTCCTTCATTATTTTTTCACACAAGTTTTCAATTTTCTGCTCTCCTTCTTCTTCTGGCACCTTTATGATTCATATGTTGACATATTTAAAGTCATCTTAGATTCCTAAGCCCCTCCTTATTTTTTTTTCAATTCTAGTTTCCTCATTCTGTACTGGTTGACTGATTATTCTTCCTTATGTTCTAACATTGATTTGAACACTAGTTTTCTTCCCTCACCATTGATTTTGTGTGTATTTTGTTTCACTTAGCATAGCCTTCATGTCTTCCTTTCTGTGTTTGCTGTACTCAAGCATATCTGACAAACCTGTGAGCATCTTTATCATCAGCATTTGAACTCTGTATCTATTAGGTTTGCTATCTCCTCATCGATTACTTCTCCCACTGAAACCTTAATCTGTTTCCTGTTTTGGACTGTATTTCTCTCTCTCCTCAATTTGACAGGCTCCTGTGTTTGCCCCTGTGTGGTAGATAGAGCTGGTGCCCCTGTTACTTGCAAGGGGAGGAGCCTTAGGTATTTATCAGTACAGGTGACCCATTTCACCACACTGTCATGCTGTGTGTGGAGGATGGTTCTGAGAAGGAAAAATGCTGCTTGCTCAGCACTTGTCCCTTTTCTAGACACTTTTCCCACTTCCCATATGGGACTGTCTCCCCTTTTGCTGTTGCCCTGGCTGTGGTTCCCAGTGTGGGTGGGTCTCTGGATGTTCTAAGATCATGCGGACCTCTAAACAAACAGACTCTGCTAAGAGACTGGCAGTTTCTTCCTCTGCTCCAGCCCCCACTGGTTTCACAGTCAGAAGCAATGAGGCTTTATTTCCTCCCTGGTGCTAGAACCTCAAGAGCCACACAGTCTGTTCTCTTCCTGGGAGTGCTCCCCATGTGTCCCTACTTTTTATTTAATGTGTGATTACATTTTTTGCTGGTCAGCCACAGCCACCATCCTGCCACAACCACTGTGGTGCCAAACCACGTCCTCTCTGTCCTGGCTCTGCCCCTTCTACCTGTCTGGATGAGTATTTCATCTTTATTTGTTTGTTGGACTTCTGTTCAGATTGATTTTCTGGTTGCCTCTAGTTTTGAGGTAAATATAAATTCCTTTTTAGTTGTGGAGGGATTCACAGTGTGTCTACCTACACCTACACTTTGGCCCAAAAAACCCAGATTTTTAAACATTAATGTAGTTGAAATCAATACTTGATTTATAACATCAAGCAGTTTTGGAGCATTTTCATTAATATTCCCATCTTGTTTTATAGCAATTTGCATTTCATAAATTGTTTTCATATTTGTCATTGCATTTGATGTTTAAAATATTATCTTGATATTATAAACAGGAATTATCTCCACTTAGTAAGCAAAATATTGAGGCTCGTAGAAGTTAAAAATCTTGCTTGGAAACAAAAATGTTACTAAGTATCTAGAGTGAAATGTGATTCAACTTTTTTTATTTCTGGACCAATGTAATTATATATTTCATATTAAATGTTTTAGGGTATACCTCTAAATAATTTTCATTACATTAACTGTCCTGGACTATGTGTAGGTGGGGAGGTTTTTTGGTATCAGAGATATTTATTTGCCTGTTGGAAGGAAAGTAAAAATCAGTGTTGGTGAAGATATATTAGCTTGAGAAATCAAGAGTGGTCAAAATATTCATTATTATTATTTTATGGAGACATATCCCAAACTTCATTTGTTATATTTGGTCAGGAAAATATGCATTTCTTTCTGTCTAGCTGGTCTAAGGAGTTTTCTTCTACCTAATCTCAAAAGTTGTGTTGGGCCTTGGCTACTAGCACAGTGAATAAGGCGAAGGTCTGCCAGGGCACATAAACAGGTTGCAGGCCAGGTCTCCAGCCAGGTCCATAGCTGGAGGCAGATGAAAGGCAACCATATATGATGTCTTTCTCCCTCTCAGCCTCTCTCCCATCCCCTCTCTCTAAAAATAATAAAAATCTTTAAAAAAAAAAAAAAAAAGTTGTGCTAGAAGGCTTTTCCATACAGAGAAAACAGAATAATATAAATATAAATATATAGAAAGTGTGAGAAAGTGTATTTGCCTGGTCATAGAAATTGGAAAAGAGAGAGAGAGAGAGAGAGAGAGAGAGCGCGAGAGAGCGACAGATAGAAACAGATTGCTGTGGTGTGGCCTCTGAATTTTACTACAATGTCCATGTGTCTTCTGATTACTGTTTTTTTAAAAAGCCTCCATTTCTTTAATATGTTTGCTGAACAGTTTACCCAAACTTGTGAAATTTTGTTCACCTTGTAGAAGAAGAACTCTGGGGAGTTGATGCTAATTATTGTTGGAGAGGAATAAAGACAATAGAGGTAAATGATTTTTGAAATCTAGTTCAACAAATTATAGAAAATTGTCTTAGTGAGTCGATGAAGAAATGAAATATTATTGGGGGTAGCTCTAGGAAAAGGGTAATGCCCCTCAAAAGCGGGGGCTACTTTCTCTTTCCCCAATCAACCTTTCTGATTTCAACTTTCCTGGTCATATAGTCTTTTACCTATAATACTTTGTGCTAATATATAACTCTAGTGTAGTCTTGGAATCTTACACTTTATGACTTCTTTCATAAGCAGAATTATAACAAAAGGGGGAGGGAAAAAGAAAGAATGGAAAGTGAAAGCAAAAATTGAACCAGGTAAAGTTAATAGGCAATAAAGACTATTCAAGACCATTACAGTAAGGGAAGGAGGCTAGAACATAGTAGCTAACTTCACTGGAGAAAAAAAAAAAAAAAAAACCTGGAGATTTTTAAAAACTGGGATAGAAGGAATCATAGGTCATCTGTATTTGATGATTGGTCTTACTCAAAGGAAAAGAAGTAAACTTTTCCTTTCTTCATGACAGAAGACTAGTTTATAACTTGTAGGGTGTTCAAATTAGGCTCCTAGCCTCCCAGAAAAATAAGGAAAAAGAGGCCCTATCTACCTTAATGATTGTATTTCAGAGGGATGGCTTGCTGGTATTTGAGATATTCTTGGATTATAAGCCTTGTAAGAAGCTTGCAAAAGACTATATCACAAAGAGGCAGAGGAAGAATTTATAATCCCAAGTGTTCTAGAGTAAATATTCTAAGGAAAGTCAGTTGCCTAAAGACATGAAGAACCCACTTAAAACTTTGGCTAAGGGGAATAGTAATGCCATGTTGGTCAGGAGACATAGTCTCTGATGGGTGTTATCTATCTTCATGTGATTTTTTTAATGTCAATTTATAACAAAAGTATCACTTTCCTGTTTGGATTCATAAAACTTATTTTATGTACTATTATGTTTCATAATATAGCACATATCAAAGAAATAAATTTATTTTTCATCCCAGGTATCAGACAGTAAACATGGAATCTCATGAAGAAATAAGTAAAGAAACTCTAAATTAGGGGGGTTTATATGCATTTTGCACACTGGAAATGGAAACATTGGAATCTGTCCCTTCATTAGTTTTGTTTATATCTTTTGGCACATGTGCTTCTTACTGCCTCTCTTCATTCTATCTCTGATTTAAGCTATAACAGGGAGGTGTGATTGCATTGGTCAGTCATTGTCTAATAGTCCGTGTTACTGTTGAGTAGAGACTTCATATGAACTCGTAATTGGGATATTTCATTGTTGAGCTGAAGATTGGTAGCCTTGGACTCAAATAAAAAAGCCTAGATCATTATTTCAGTGTGAAGCCAAGTGCAATCTGCGCTAAGCATTATTACTGTTTATGTAAGGGCTTACCTACTTGGAAGGGGTGGGATTTTGGCAGCCTTTCACAGTGTCAGTTTATTTTCTCAAATGAAGTTTAAAGAGAAGGATATTTTATATCTAATGGAAAGGGTGAACTTTCCTGGGGAAAAGAAGAACCAATTCAGGAGGTTAGAAATAGAAGGGTATAGAATAGACTGCAACTGTAGATATTCTAAGGGGAAAAGGAGAGTAAGACTTGAAGATATTAAGGGATTTAAGGGATACATTCTTAATATTATTACCTTTGGCTTTTTCTTATTTGTCATTAATAAAATCATACCCAGCTTGGAAAAATCATGTTATCACCATCACCAAGATATATTGACATTTGGCTTATTGGCCTGACTCCCAGAGTATCAAAGAACAGACAAAGCACTTTATATTAATATGCACCTATATAATAATGTCCACCTTAACTGGAATACAAAATTGTCCCTTAGTATGAGCATCAGATGACTACAATCTAGTGGTTATAATGGGGCTCTACAGAGTAATCACCTGGGTAAATCTCCAGTATGCATACAGCTGACTGCCGTTCCTGGTCTATGGTAAGAACTTTTTTTTTTTTGCACTGGCCAGTGTGGCTCAATTGGTTGGAATGTCACCTCATAGACCAAAAGGTTGCAGTCCCAGTCATAGAACTTATCTTGGTTATAGGTTTGGGCTCCCATTGGGATATGGACAGGAGGTAACCTATCAATGTTTCTCTCACATATGGATATTTATCTCCCCATCTTCCTCCCTTTCTCTCTCTCGTCAGTAAGTATGTCCTCAGGTGAGAATAAAAAAGTAGTAATTTTTTTGTAATGGAATCTATTATGTTTTTAAAAAGTTCCTCTGGCTGTGATGATGATGGTGATGTATTCCCTAACCCCCGCCTGATGAAGAACTATTTTAAATCATTATATTGCCTAAATACTGAAGTGTGGATTTACCAAATAGTATTCAGTGAGCACTGTGACCAAAAAATACATGAAAGTCCATTTCATCCCTATTCATTTTTTAATGTTTATGCAACATAAATCAAAACAGATTAATTCATCCAAAGTTTCATCAAGTTATTAGAAGAACATATAAATAGTCAAAAGAATCTCTTTCATAATGATTTAGAATCATAAGCCTATGGAAACAGGATGACAGCTAAGGTGGGGGTTGGAGTGGGTGGAGGGATTGCACAAAAAGGAAAAAGGACTCATAGACAGGGACAGCAGTGGTGATTGTGGGAGGAGGTGACTAAATGGTAATGGAAAAATTACAATAAAAAATCATTAGAATATAACAAAAGAAACTGCCACACTTTTTAAGAGAAAAAATTAGAAGTTGCTTATCCAAATCTAAATGAATAGGCGGTTATAAATCAATCATAGCTCTTCACAAAAAATTTGGAACGCACTCTAAAATGGATCACCTAGGAAACATATTTAAGAATAATTATATAAACAATTGCATTTAATCTAACATGAATAAATTTTGAACTGGATTTAGTTTTTCTTTAAGTCCAGAGATAGCGATATATTCATTTAAATTAAGTGTTAGAGGTCAATATCCTTTTTTAAAAATAACATCCCCTCCAAAAAACAGTTAGTAAGAAGCACAAATAATTCATGCATTCACCTATCAATGAATTTGTTAAGCACTTGCCAAGTCCAGATTATTAAGTAAAATTATGGTAGATCCTATTGTTTATTAAAGGTTTTATAATCTCTGCCTTCTGTAGTTATATTGTGGTAGAGAGAATAGTTATATTTTCAAATTATAACATCATGCAACTTATAATGTAAAGTAGATCCTATTAACAAGTGTAAACACAATAGATATTTATTATAGGAGTGTTTTTTCACATATACTTTTGGTGAAAAAAATAATGCAAGACTCTTATCAGAGAATAAAATTAACTATTTTTTATTACAAACACAGGATGTAAAAATATATATAATTTTAAATATATGATGTATGTTAATTTATATTAAAGTATATAAATTATAGTGTATATTTATGCAATTGACACCATTAAAAGTTACAGGATTTGTTTGTGCAAAGAAACATATCATTAAAGCATCTATATTTCTAACAAGGGTAACACACATACATAGTAGAAAATTACTACATTAGGAATATAAGTTCCAAAATGCAATGCAGGTTGCCATGTATTTAGGCTGTTTTTTTTTTTTAGCAACAGATAGATTTTAAAGGGAATGAATGCCCAGTTGGCTTTGATCCAAAGAATGACCAGAATCCCATGTCTTAAACCACTTCCAAAATGTTTTTAACAGTAAAACATGTTTTGAAGAATCTTCAGTCATCCTATTTCCTGACAACTGACCAATCTTTTTCATTATCCAAACATGAGTGACTCTCAAATGAACATACTTAAGGTATTCAGTGTCTTTCATTTTAAATTTGCCTGTTTCTTTTCCTTGTGCTAACTTTGCATAAAAAGCTCAAAGGACTATTCATTAGAAACATACATTTAAAAATTTTATATTCAAAAAATGAAAATGTCCTCAAAAACTCAATTTTTAAAAAATAAATGTAACAGAGTTTTCAGTGTTGCTGCTCAAAAAAAGAACCCAAAAAACAAAAAAACTATAATACTGATGACATTGCAATGTTAGTTATGTCTCAAATTACTTCCATAAATATTAAAATTACTTCCATACATTTCAATCTAAATAGAAGTATCAGGCCAAAGAGTCCTCAAAATGATGTATGCTACAAGAAGTGCCCTTGAAATCTCTATATAAAGAGTCTACATTTTCTAAAAGAGAAAGATGAGGAAGCTCAAATTCAAAGGAAAAAGCATCAAGAAAGTAAAGTTTACCTATCTCAGACATACATGCTAGCTAGAGTATTCTCAGGGAAATAAAGTTTCAACAGTCAGCAAAATTAACACAGGTTGGAAATTAAAGATAATATGGCTGAAAATTTCAAACATGCTGTTCTCTTAATACTGAGCTTTAGTAGTGAGCATGATAAATATACTCATATGATGTGGATATTAAAAGCTTTTAAAAATCAAAGTTTTCACCACCCTGGCTGGTGGATAAGGCACTGGCCTACGAACCCAAAGGTCATTGGTTTGATTCCCCAGCCAGGTTGCAATTGCAAGCCAGGTCTCCAGCCAGTCTGTAGCTGGAGGCAGGTGAAAGACAACCACGCATTGATGTCTCTCTCCCTCTCTGCCCCTCTCCCTACTCTTCTCTCTAGAAATAATAAAATCTTTTAGAAATATAAAAATAAAATAAAGATAAAGAAAAAATCAAACTCTTCTAAGGTTAGGCAGGAATCTTTTATCATCAATGAAAAGATCCCTGAAATAAATGTCAGTGGCTCAAATTTAACCAATATTAAAGGGGAAAATTATACAGTAACAAACAAATTAGAATTTCAAGGAGAAAGCAGAGTTATCTTCCCAGGTAAGTAGCATTTATTTAGGTCTCAACATCATAGGTTGGTCTCAGCATACTCCCTATCTGTGCCTGTACATCATCTTTCCTCTTATTATGAGGATACCAATCATTCAATTAGGAGCCCAGCCTGCACCAGGATGACCTTATCTTCACATTCTCAACTACTGAAGTTCAGGGCTTTAACATATCTTTTGGGGTGACACACATCAACCCATAAGAAGCAATAAAAACAGAGATGTAAATTGACCCTGAACTTACTGCTTACAATACATGCTGTAAGGAGTCCAGCATATTTTTAAGAGATAGAAACACACTTACCTCTAAAAGTACAAGTATTCAGAAAACATGATGACTCTCTTGATTCTGAGTTTGTAAGATGTAATCCAACAAATTACTAAAGGAAAATAGAAAATTTTGCATTAACCCCAAGGGAAATTTGTCCTAAGAAAGGTGATGAAACACAATAGTGGTTGTTCTAGAAAATAATATGAACAATAAAACTGTATATAATATACATAATTTTTACAACAACTTAATGAGACTTGTGCTTTCAAATTTATATAGTTCAGTAAATTCTTCAGTAAAGAATTTCCTATGTAATCTAAACTTGCATATTCAACTTCTTATCTGAAATTTCCATTGGGGTGTACTAACAAAGTCTCATGTTGCATGTGTCACAAAGATAATTATTTTACCTGCCATTATTCTCATTCCACACAGATAATTTATCCTTTTGTGTTCTACTATATGTTTCCTGAACTCCCCTTGTCCTACTCTATAGTATATTGGGTGGCAGAAGATAGAGTAACTGTCCAGCAAAGTGTATTTTCCAGATTTCATACTAATTAAATTTAATTTACATATCCACTTTTTCCTGACTCTATCTTCTATTACTATCTTAGCAATATTGTATTTTTTAATTAAATGTCATATAACTTTTCCCCTTTTATCTGATTTTAATATTATCACATAGTTGATTTTCAACAATTTGATTATAATACATCTGGCTATACTTTTCTTTGTATTTATTCCAATTGCATCCACTGCAATATCTGCTGAATGATATAGAAAATTGCCATCCATTATTTTTCAAGTTTTATTTTTATCCTTTCTGTCTCTTCTTTCTGGGGTCCCTTTTCAACCAATTTCCATATATCTTTTATTTTTTATTTATGTTTGTCTTCTTTGTTTCTTCTGTGCTTTGAGTTGCATACCTTCTCTAATGATATATCTCTGAATTCAATATATACCCTATCCTATGTTTGATGTGCTTCATTTAATAATATCCATGAAATATTTTGATTCCTCATTATATAAATATATAAACATTCTATTGGTATCTTCCATCTGTTAATTCACATTGGTTTTTTTGTTTGTTTTTTATCCTCACCTGAGAATGTTTATTGATTTTAGAGAGACAATAAGGGAGAGAGAGAAACATAGATTCATTGCCTGTCATACATACCCAGACTAGGGATTGTACCACAACCTAGTATATGCCCTGACTGGGGATCAAAACCATTATCTTTTTTGTATACAGAATGACATTCTAACCAACTTAGACAACCAGATAGGACTACATCGTTTTTCTCACTTTTCTATAACAAATGACATACATTGAATTCCTCATTGGCTAACTATAATATCTGTATCATCTCTGGGTCTGCTCTTACAATAGATTATTGCACTTCTTTATTATTTACAACTTGTTGCTGGTTATTCACATGATTAGTAATTTTACATTCTATGTCATATGTTGGGCATTATACATTATAGGAGCATAGATTATGTTGCCTTCTATTTCTTTTAGGCATGTGTTTTACTGCAAGAACATGTATCGAAATTCTATAATTTGGCCCTTCTTTCTAATGTATGGCCTTTCTGGTTTATCCACTGAAAGCTCTTCTCATTCACCAAAGTATCTATAACTGGGCTTGAACTCTAGTTGTTCTACATGTCTATGTATCATTAAATTTCTCCTTACTTGTGGTTGTTCTCTGCTATGCATCTTGGATTTTTACACCTTGGGTGCACTGCTAAGCAGTGAGTAAGAGACAGAAATAATTTTATATGCCTCATTGTGGCTGCTTCTCTGCAGTGCCTTTCTTTTTGAATCCTAGTTCCTGAAACTCAAGCTATCATCAGCAATAAACTATGATTTAGTTTTTCCATCCAGTGATACTTCCACCTTCTTTTTGAATTCTATTTACCTGCACTGTAATTTGGGAAACAATTCCATAGATAAAGTTAGGGTACAAGCCTGAGGCTTCATTTAAACTTAATTCAAATGCCCTTCCTTTTCCAAAATACTCTGAAGCAGTATTGTTAATTTACCACTGACTGCTTCAGTTGTTTTACATAGAGTTTACTGTACAGTAATTTTCTCAAAGTGACTGCATAGAACTAAGTACAACACCACCAACTCTATCATGGGCAGAGCTAGAATTGGCTTCTTATTTAATCCTTAAAGTTCATGGAATAGAGGCTTCCATTGAAGAGGTCCTCAATACCGTCTAAATGTAATGGAAGAAATTGTGTATGTGGAAGGAAGCAAAATTTACTCCCCAAAGTGGAGAATATGGTATAAATATATATTGCTTATGAAATATCTCCATATTTTCCAACTCCCATGCTGTGGGATTTGTGCCAGTTGCAGCTGAGAGAAAATGAGTTGAAATAACATAAGGCAAGACTCTATAAAAATCTTATAACCACTCTTCCATGCTGAGAATTCCTGCTATGACATAATGATTCCGGAGTTACTACTTAGAGGACAATTGTCAAGGACGCTTACCATAAGCATTGGACTACACATGAGTAAGAATTATAAACCTTTATTGTGTCATGATGCTGAGACTTTAGGATTTATCTTATAAACACTACATAGGCTAAAATAACCCTTATTATTTCAGAAACTCTGGGTAAATTATGGATGCCTTTGTTTCAATATCTAAATGTATTTTCTTTCTAGATGTGGGAAGGCTTAAATAAATGAGAGAAGAGTACTGTTTTATTTTTTTTAACAAAGAAAAACAGAAAAAATATGCTGAAAATAATTACAATGTTCTTAAGCTCACATGGAACATTGACTAAGACAGACCATATTCTGGGCCGTACAACATACCTTAATGCATTTAAAAAAATAGAGACATGTACTGTTTGGTCTCGGACCACAGTGGAATTAAATAAGGAATCAATAACAGAAAGATAACTAGAAAATCCCCTAAATACTTAGAGATTAATACCATTCTAAACAACATGTGGTTCAAAGAAGAAATCTAAGTCAAATTTCAAAATATTTCAAATTCAAGAAAAAAGGAAACACAACTGATCAAAATTTGTGGGATACATCAAAAGTAGTGCTTCTGAGAAATATTATAAGCATTGAATGTGTATATTAGAGGATAATAAAGACATAAAATCAATCATCTAAGTTTCCTCTTAGGAATCTAAATAAAACAGGAGAAAAGAATTAGAGTCAAAAATCAATTAAAGTATAAAAAAATCAATGAAATCAAATGTTGTTTTTTAAAAGTCAGTAAAAATCAGTAATCCTCTAGCCAAGCTAATAATGAGAAGAAGAGAACATCAATTATATTAGAAATGAAAATGGGGCATCATTACCAATCCTATGGACATTAAAAGGTAACGATACAAGTTTCTAAGACTCACACAAAAAGAAATAGAGGTTTCCAGTCAAGATGGTGGCTTAAGTAAATGCAGTACTCACCTTCTTCCACAACCACATTATAAGCACAACTAAACTATAGGACAACCGTCACCCAGAATTGCCAAAGTTCTGGCTCAATGAAAGCCCTACAACTATGGAATTAAAGAAGAAGCCACACTGAGAGTGATAGGAGGGGCTGAGATGTGGAATGGGTTTGTCCCACACCCACAAGAGGCAAATAAAAATTGAGAAGGATATTTCAGCTGCAGAGGCCTCTGTGGAGGAGTGGGGGATTGTAGTCTTTACTGAGTGCCTTCCTTTACACAGATCTTGACTATGTAATACTGGCAAATTTTGCTATATTACTTCAAATTGGCTTCTTGATACAAAAGAAAGAACACTGAAGAATAGTTCAGAAGATCTCAATTCTATCTTTGTCACTCCAGACTAAGAACTAAAATATGTATTTTAACCATTGTTTGCTAGCAATGGTTAAGATAAACAGAATAGTATTTAACACTGTATTCTTCAAGGCTCTCATTAGAGAAAAAATGTGAAGTACTTTCTAAGTGTGACACATTACACAGATAATTCAGGAGAAAAAGTTACCAGATATAAGATAAATGACATTTTAAAAAAGATATTAAACATCAGTAAATGTATGTTAAATATAAAATTTTAAAATTCTGATGTTTTACTATGGAGATATATGACTAAAATGGAAGGAGACTATGAATGGGTTTTATGTAGTTTGAATTAACTAATGAGAAAATAAAACTAGAGTTATAAGAAAAAATGATATTAACCTCATCTGAATAAAATATAGATAGCACTAGAAGTGAATATTATTTTTAATTTTCATAATCATTAACATCAAAAATTTATTCTACATAGAATACACTATTTAACAAAGTTATATTTATAAATAGAGCATACAATCCTTGTCTTCAAAGAGAATCATGATATTAATCAGGATGGCTTGGGAAGATCTTTCTAAAGAGGTAATATATAGGATTAATATAAATGAGATTTTTTGTAGAGAAGGATCTGTGGTTACAAAGACTTGAGGTGTGAATATGTGAGACACAACTGGTTAAGAGGCAAGGAAAGCTAGAGTGGAATGTGCTTGCCTCTATTTCATTTTGCACTCTTCCTGGGGATTCCTCCTTTCCATTTGCTAAGGGTTTATTTCTTTGTCTCCTCATTTTAGATAACTCTAATTTGTTTCTGCTTCTTGGATTGGTCTGCTTTGACTTACTGTCTCAGTGGTGTGACCTTCTGTGGTGTAGAGGTGCCCTTTTTTTACTTCCTGGATCTGTGCTTGGTGACATCAGCACAGATGTCCTAGTGTCCTAGTCTGGGCCTAGTCAGCCAGTTGGAGATGACCAGAGATCCACTGTCTTTGTCTCCTTTAATTGTTAATCCAATCAGTCTGATCAGTGATCAGTTTTAGGCAACTCTTAGTGGGGCAGATTAATTCAGTCATTAATCCAATCAACCTGAGATCTGAGGTCAGGTTTAGGCACTGCTGGGTGGGGTGGATTAATTCCTATGGGTGGGGCTGTGGTTTTCCCTAGGCTCCCATCCTTGGGAGAAGAGTGGTCTGCTGGCTGTAGGGGGGGTGGGTCAGTTCTGGACTCACAGGCTGCTCCTTCAGCTCTCCCCCTAAAGTGACTGACCCAAACTTTCCCCGAGCTTCTCTAGTCCACTCCGCCCTTTCTCTGCTGGAGCCCCGGATAGGGATAGGTGGTGCCACTGTATTTTTGTGTGTGGTTCCTCGGTCAAGCTGGCTAAACCTGGCAGCTTTTTTGCTTTTCACAGCCGGGTGCTGTTTTACACTCAGCTGTGTTGCTGTAGCCTGGGGAGCCCAGTTGGGGGTTTAGATCCCGCCCTTCTCAGGTGGAGTCCCAGCTGCTGAGATGTTTCTCTCCCTTCAGCAGCCACCCGTGGAAGCCCCACCTGCCCTCTCGCATCTCTGCACTTCCTACCAGTCACGTTGTAATGAATCGGCTCTTCTATTCTGTCTGTGGTAATAAGGTTTCTCTCCAGTTGGTGTTCTGTTGGTTATTCTTGATGATTTCTCCCCAATTTAGTTGTAATTCCAGTTTGGTGTTGGGAGGACTTTGGTGTAGCTCCACTTGCTCCTCCACCATCTTGGTTCTGCTCACAGAATACTTCTTATCAGAAAGAAAAAAAAAAGTCTATATTACCTTCTGGCTAAGTGGTTCCACTCCAAAAATATAGTAAGCCATGTCTTATCTACAGTAAATGGCCTCCAAAATGCAAACAAATATACATTATCATTAAACAAAAGGAAACTGCTTCTTCCTTTTCTACAGGGAAGGAGGACCTTGGGTGATAAGAAACAGAGACAATTGAGATATACAGTTAGGGTAACTCCCTCTCCCACAATACAAAGGTATATTTTATGTAGTAGAAATATACTCTATCAAGGAAAAGAAGACAGGCTTCATGTCTTATAGTTTGCACTAAGGTGTTTTGAGAAACAGACCTGAAAGACTTTAACAATAGCCAAGGTACACAATCATCTTCAATAACTCAAGCTGGTTGCACAGTGGATTAAAAGTGCCTTCAGCCACAAGGGACATAAAAACTTCACTGGGTGCAAGAACCTACTTTAAAGAAGGCAAGATTCTTTTAACTGTAGTTTAGCTAATCCTCAAGGCAAGCTAGTGAATCTTAGGAGAATGAGGATAAAATAGCATGCTTTCTTCTCAGTTCAAAATGAGGCTATAGAAGGTTAATATCCCATACTTCAAAAATTCTACCTTTCTGCTTGATTGATATTGCCTGGGGAACAGTTGATTGAATAAGTTGAAAAATATCAAAAAAATAATCAAACTATTCAGGGAAAACACTTTCGTTTTAAAAAGGACAACTAGCAATGCATGAGAATGCCTTCATTAAATTTATTGATAACAAACTAAAAGCCCCAGTTGTGGTCCATGTACTGCAAACCAAAAGTTATTCCAATATATCAGATGACGTTATGTTTTCAGTATTAATGTAAGCTGGATTTAGTGCTAGCTACCATTAATTTGAGAAGGAGTTCACAAGTATCCCACATAACTTTTTCTTTTCCCTAATATCTTTCTAGATATTCTTTCATGCATATTTCTGGTAAAATTTAGTTTCCAAAAATAAAATATTTCTAAAATTTTTTAAATTTCATATTGAGAAACTAACTATAAAAGAAAAAAGGGCCTTGGAAATGTGCTGTTCTACCTTCAAATTAGGCATCAGTTAAAACTACTGCTTAACTTATACATTAATAATATATAACACTGGCTGGCAGTTTAGTGAATAGGTACTGGCCTGCGAACCCAAAGGTCGCTAGTTCGATTCCCAGCCAGGGTACATAATCAGGTTGCAAGCCAGGTCCCCAGCTAGGTCTGTAGCTGGAGGTGGGTGAAAGGCAACCAACAGTACACTGATGTTTTGCTCTCTTTCTTCCTCCCTCCCTGCCCTTCTCTCTAAAAATAATGAATGAAATATTCAAATAAATAAATAAATAGAATTGATAACAAGTTTTTATTTCATAAGACTATAGCTTATGATTTATTAGCTTTTCACTAGATTTGCTTTGTATTTAGATGCAATTTTGAAATTTCCTGCTTTAAATAGCACAGATTTAGCAAAAATTAGTGAATTTAAATTTAGAAATACATGGGTGAATAACATTATGTAGGTTTAAGTATACAATTCTGAGTATATTCTCTGTATATTGTATTGTGTGCTCACTATCCACAATCATGTCTCCTTCCACCACCATTTAATGGTACCTCATAAATTCAATAAAACATTTAATGAAAATATATTTTGTAACTTGTAAAAAATTTAAAATACAAAGTACATATATTTAACTGTGATAAAGGAATTCATGAGGCTGTCATAATTTCATGATCATTTAAAAAATTTTAAAATTATTTAAAAATGCAATAATTATTTTTCAAATAACTTTGTAATGAAAAATTTTATCTTTTAAAAAGTGGAGAGGGTAATATAATAAACCCCTTGCAACCATCGTCCAGACTGCAAAATTATCAATTCATGATCAACCTGTGTAAGGTTGGTCACCAATCTTACCACCAACTTCTACTATATTACCTTGAACCAAAACACATAAATCATACTGTCACATATAAATATTATAGTCTATAATATAATTTAAATGTCATAATTTTAAGGCTTTTGGAAATCTTAATTCATAGACTTTTCCAGAATTACAAGGGGGCACTAAATAATTTAATGAATATAAATACCTAAGATAATTTCTGATGCATAATAAAAGATTAAACTATATTTAAAATAAAGCCAGTTTAATATTATAAACAAGAGCTTCATTTTTAATATTTATTTATTGAGAGAGGGAAGGGAGGGAGAAAGAAGGGGAGAGAAACATCAATGGGTGGTTGCCTCTTGCCCTCCCCCAACTGGGGACCTGGCTCACAACCCAGACATGTGCTCTGACTGGGAATTGAACTGGTGACCCTTTAGTCTGCAGGCAGTGCTTGATACACCAAGCCATATCAGGCAGGGTCAAGAGCTTCTTTTAATACATTACTAGTATAAAATTTAAATAACATACATAGGAAGGACGATCTTATTTGGTTAAATATCCAACAGAATTCACAAATGTATGTTACTTTGACAGGTAAAAGGAAAGATATCAAATTCATATCAATAACTTCTGCTGGAGGTCCCAGAATAACCCATGTGACAAGACTTCCCTACTTCTGCTGTCAAAAAGATATCACATTAAATATATTACACATGACATATAATTTGGAGTGGCTATGTTGGGGATGAATTTAAGGCAGTCCAGTCAGATATATTCTTTGTTTTTGTTTTTATTTTTTTTTAAACATTTTACTTATTATTTTCAGAGAGAGAGAAAGAGGCAGAGAGAAAGAGAAACATCAGTGTAAGTTTACCTTCCACCTGCCTCCAACTACAGACCTGGCTGGAGACTTGGCTTGCAACCTACTTATGTGCCCCAGCTGGGAATCAAACCAGCGACCTTTGGGTTCATAGGCTGGCACCTTATCCACTGAGCCACCAGCCAGGTCCAGACCTATTCTTGATGAAGCAGTATATCATATTTTTAACAAAAATTAAAGAACCTGCACAAAAGAAAAACCTTGAAACATGAGTCTCATCAAAAAGAGGAACAAAAGTTTTGCTTCTAACTTTGCTTCTATTTGTGCAGACACAAACAGGACATAGCCAAAAGTAATTTATCAGTCCAAAATTGTGACTAAATAAATTAATTACTTTGAAAGAAGTTAGAAAGCCAGGTATTAGGCATACAGAAGTATTGGACCCTTTGTAAACATACAGAAAATAAATTCAGAAAGAAATGCTAATGTAAAACCACTTTTTAGTCTAAATGACTTTGGATAAAATAAACTCAACATATTCAATAGGGACAACTGCTCAGTTATGGACATAACTGAGATTTTCATGGAAAACAACTATAAGAATCTATTAGAATGAGACAATAAAAACAATAAGAGAATAGCTGGGAACTTAAAGATGATGAGGATATTATAATTAAAACTTGTAAAAGAAAAGAATAGAATCTATGAAATTATAAGGGCACTTAATAAGTAATGAAAATAAAGAAAAACAAGAACACAGAAATACTAAACCTGAAAAATGTGGCCTTTAAATGAAAGACTAGATAGACTAGAAAAGTGATCACACTGATTCAGCACACTGGAAGATAAAGTCACAAAAATAAATTATAACATGTCATGGAGAGAAAAAATAGGATGATTATAAACATACCTTAAAATTCAGATTATAGAGATTTGACACTAGCACTTCTGACTATAGTGAAGCAACTGGTACTAGAATGACCCACAATAGAAAAAAATGAAACAATATCTATGAAACCTGTATTTTCAGACATTGGAAAACTGGCAGCATGAGGCCCTGGTGCCTAAAAGAAGGAAAATAACTGAGTTCTACAACCAGTCCACCTTTCCTACTAGAAGCACCTTCCAAACTGTGATGCTGGAAGAGGTAACAGAGGTAACAGTGTCTCTGTGTTGAGGCACTGAAAGGGGCTGGAAAATGAGGGGTAAAGTACAAGATGGGAGGGAGCTAAAAGAGTTTCACAAATCTTCATAAAGCTACCTTTGAATATTTTGTTAAATATAAAGCATGGAATAGATAGAGTAAGACTCTTCAGGGCTGGGTGGAAAACTACTACAAGGCATGGGTTTGAAGGGAGTGAATAATTTCTATATGATCACATGCAGAGATATAAGAGATTTAAATTCTGACCATCCAGAGTATAGAGAATGTTTTGTTTTTGTGTTGTTGTTGTCGTTGTTGTTTGTTTAACCAAGATATAGGAATTAAGGATTCTTTAAAAATTTATGCATTATTTTTAGAGAGAAGGGCAGGAAGGGAGGAAGAAAGGGAGAGAAACATCAATGTATGGTTTGTCTTTCACCTGCCTCCAGCTGGGGACCTGGCTGGAGACTTGGCTTGCAACCTGGTTATGTGCCCTGTGTGGGGAATTGAACCAGTGACCCTTGCGTTTGCAGGCAAGTGCCAGGGATTGAGGAAGTTTTATCTTTTAAATACAGAAAACAGTAGCTCTTTTTAATTAAAATGTTTATTTTTTAGCTCATCTCTCTCCTTGCATTCTATCACAAATAGTAAGAAGAGGCTAGGTGTAACCTTTGATATACTGCCTGAAAATATTCTTAGCCAAATCATCAAGTTTCATTGCAGCTTCTAATTTTTACATTTACTTCAATTGACAGTGTTGTTAAATTTCCCCTGTGACATATTTCCACCAACTCAAATATTTTCCTTGAATTCCTTTAGGCACTACTGAGGCTCATTAGGTGTCCACTAACACTCTCCTTGAGACCTTTTATAATTTCATTTTGTATCTCAAGGCCTTTCCTGATTTTACCTGCTTCTGATCCCTAGAGCCTATGCCAAAAATGATAGATACTTGTTAAGACAGCCATGCCTAGGCAAAACTCTTTTGTTCTGATTAACTATTAGAATATAACAAATTTTCTCAAAACATAGGCAATTGAAAATATTTAATGATTATTCAGAATTTTTCTGAATCAAGAATGCAGGAAGACCTCAGATAAATTTGTGGATCTTATATTAACTAATTTCAAAATCATTTTTAAAGATTTTAATTTTACTTTTAAAGATATTATTTATTCCTACAGAGAGGGGAAGGGAGGGAGAAAAGGAAGGGGAGGAACATCAGTGTAGGGTTGCCTCTGATATGCCCCCAATTACAGACCTGGCCTGCAACCCAGGCGTGTGCCCTGACTGGGAATTGAACTGTCAAGCCCTTGGTTTGCAGGCTGACACTCAAGCCACTGAGCCACACTAGCCAGGTCTCAAAATTTTACTATAAAATTATAAAATCATAACAATGTTATAAAATGTAGATAAATAGAACAGAAGATATCATCAAAAATAGACATAAACAAATACAATCAATTGTTTTCCAACATATTTAGCAAATAATTCATGGGTAAGATAACTTTTTAACAAATGGTACAGTAACAATTAGATACCTGTACTAAAACAAAACAAAACCAAAAACCACACTAAACAAAGAACAAAAGAACATTAATGTTGTGCATAAAACTAAAATGGGTCATACATGTCACTGTAAAAGTATAAAATTTCTTCAACATGGGAAAAGATATAAAGAAGCAAAAATTTCTTTGGCAGGTGACAAAGTACACTAACTGTGCTCGAAAAATATACATAAAACATAGAAACAACCAAAGAAAAGCAAATTTAATCTAACAATATGTAAAAAGACAATACATAAAAAGACAGTCCAAAAAGATGAAAGTTTGGCTTAACATTCTATCAGTTTAATTATTAATATTAATAGGATAAAGCACCCCAAATCATATTTCCAACAATGCAGGGGAAATAAGATTTACAACATTTAACATGCATTGATTTAAAAATAAACCATCAGTCCCTTGACTGGTGTGGCTCAGTAGATTGGTGCTGGCCTGCGAACCCAAAGGTCACTGGTTCGATTCTCTAGTCAGGACACATAACCAGGTTGCAAGCCAAGTCTCCAGCCAGGTCCTTAGATGGAGACAGGTGAAAGACATGCTTCTCTCTTTCTTCCTTCCTCTCTGCCCTTCTCTCTGAAAATAATGAATAAGAACCTTTAAATAAATAAATAAACCATCAGTAAGCAGAAGTGGCAGAAAACTTTTGCATTATAAGAGACATACAAAACAATATTTAGTGGTAAAAGACTGAACAATTTCTTGTCAAGATTTAGAATAAGTTAATGATGATTGGAAATAACCTCAAACTGGCCCAAAAGGTAGTCCTGATCAGGCTCTCGTGACTAATTTAGCATCTTGGTTAGAGGAGACTAATGTATACCCGGGTACTCAGTATGGATCCTTTGCTCTGGTAAATGCACCCTTTTCTAAACCACTTAGAATACAGTCCATTTTCTAAAGGAATACCACAAATGTACTTTTGTAGTTTTGCCCAGAGCTATGATAGTGCCCATGCCATTTGTTATAATATAGTACATAGAGGCTTGGATAGCATATTATCTATTATATCTATCAGACCATGTTCATGCAGATTAAATAACATGATCAAGAAGAGAAAGGAAAATATACATGTGTAAAACTTGAACAAGAATATTTATGGCTGTTTTATTCATACTAGTTAAAAACTGGAAACAACCCAAATGTATATTTATACCAAAATGGGTTAAAAAATAAATATTCAATGGACAGTGACCAGAGTGGGTAGGGGAGGGGGACAATGATGGAAAGAAGGGGAAAAAACTAGACAAAGAACATGTATGAGTGACCCATGGACATGTACAAGAGTGTTAGGATTGACTGTGGGAGCAGAGACTGGGATGGGTGGAGGAGGGCAAAGAGGAAAAAAGAGCTGTGTTTTCCTGGGAGTGGGGAGTATAAATTGACTGGGAAGTGACACTGGGGATCTTGCTAATGAAAATGTTCTATACTTAGGCAGACGTATGGGTTATATTAGTGTATGAAATTGTGAATACTCATGGAACTTTATACTTAACATATGTACCTTTCACTTTGTATAAATTAAACATACCTCATTAAAAATATCACCACAAGTATTATTTCCTAGATTAATATGTCAAGTGGAATATAACTAAAGTCTCTAAAGAGTGAAATAGGAAATGTATAATTGATTCTTCCTCTTTCACATAGTGCATTACAATATTGACATTTTAAAATAAACTTTTTAAAGAAGAATAATTCTTTCAAAGGTAAATACAGTTTGGAAACAATTTACCATAACAAAATTGAAATCTATTATTTTTTTAGTAGAATTAAGTAATTTCCTTGCCAAAAACACAAATATTTATAGTTCTTTTCCGTGCCCCAAAAGACCTCCTTTCATTTTTAATATCTAAGTAAGGTGATAGGGAAAATAACATTTTTCAATTTGAGAGGCACTTTGGTAAAATTCACACACTCTCACAATCAAAATGTTTAAAGTCTAATTTATGATTTCCCATTAACAGTTTCTTTCTATACAAACAAAGCTGTTTGTTCCACATTTAAAATAAACTGGCCAAAAATTGTGAACAAAAGAAAATAGTCATTACACTTTTCTTCTTCTCCCTGTTTTTAATGAAATATTGAGGAACTCAAAAAATGTCTTTACTCTTTTAGTATCTGTTCATTTTTTGAAAGTTTGTTTCTCCTCCATCTTTATGGTTTCCATTTTGACAAACTTTTCTCATTTATGTCCTATTTCAGAGCTCAGTTCATACTCTTCTCTTTACTTAGTAGGTACTTGGGAAAATAAGAAAAAATGTATTACAAAGGAAATGCTGTTTTGAAATCATTCACTGGAGTAGAAGCTGCAATATATTCAACTTCTAACAAGTATTCAAATACAAACAGAATGAAGAATAGATTTCAAAATGATATTTTCATCATTTTTATTCATATCATTTATGCTTTCTGTCAGTGCTGACTACATCTTTCTGAATGGCATATGATAGACATTTTAGATACATTAGAAACTGACAAAACATTTAACAAGAATATGCAGCTAATATATTATTTAGGAAAATAGACATCATGATACCATTTTAAAGTTAATGGATCTTTAAAAGTCTTTTTGTCATCAGAATAATAAATAAAAAGCACTATGTTTACCAAAAGATGCAAGTTTAAATCTAGATTTATTTTTAAAATAGGTCAGGACACAAAATTTCATTTTTATGGGAGGTTCTGTTGCTTTTTAAGTGCAGATTTTACACCAACTTGGTGATACACAGTAAAATATATAACTTAACAGTCAGATAGCATGCCAGCTCAGCCACAGCATGGAGTATCACGTAAATGTCCACATGAAAGTTGGTCAGAAGCCAGCCTGCATTTCTATGTTATCAAACAGGGTATTCAAGTGAGTCATTCAGTCCTTTGGGTTATTCTGTATGCTATGTAAAGGAGAAAACTCGAAGTTATTATGAGTATATCTTTAATGAACAATTGTTTAGGACAAAAGCATGAATATAAATTTAAGCTAATAGGTTATAGGATAGAAAACATAATTTTTAAAAGAGAATATTCTATGTACATCATGATTTCATGATGTTAGTTTGCTCATTGCAGTGAAACTTCTAGGTACTGAAGTTTATAAACTCATGTGTTGGATATCAGCTACTCAACATTAATTTGATTAAATGACTATAATGGAGAACTAACAGAAAAAAAATAGTGTTAATTGTAGCCATAAAAATGATTCGTTTCCAATCCTGTGGAATTTATGAGTATGCTTTCTGTGTAATGTGAAAGAGTTCATGGACCTTAATAGCATGCATAACTATAAGACACAGTGTGCATAGTTTTTCAGGAAACTGCCTCATTTGTCTACTCAGGAAATGAGCATATCTTGTAGTAAGCATGCACATTGTGGTAGCACTAGACAATGGCATTGGTTAGGACATCAAGTAAATAAGAAATTTAAGTTCAAGATAAATATAAAATAAAGCAGATCAAGATACTATAGTAACATAGAGAAGGTAATAATTAAATAGTCTGAAAAATAAAAAGCTTTCATAGAAATTTTAGTGATATCTACCTTAGTATTTTATTTTTTATAGAGGACACATAACTTAAAGTGTCCTTTGTTAAATAATTAAGTTGATCAGTTGACAAACTGAGCAGTTATGCACATATGCACTTGTCACTCTGGAAGGGTGCAGAGTGACATTTTAAAGGCAATCTAGCAGTAATCATCAAGCTGAGAAAGGACAAAAATTGTTTAAAAAACATTTTAAATGTACTAAAAAAATATTTTAAATGAGGAACTGAAGTCTATTCTGCTTCTGCTACTAGCCATGATGCAGAATGAGAATGTAGAAACACATTATTTGGCAGGTGAGTTAAACTGAGATAAAATCTTAATCTCTATCTGGTGAAAAAATTGAATCAGGTAATTTCTAAGTTTTCTTTTTACTATGAAAAGCATTTGGCATGCAGGCAGCATGCTTAGTTCTAAATGGGAAGCCATTATTCTTTAAAGACAGACAGAAAGTAGTAGAGAAAGCAATACCCGTCCATTTATGGTTAGAGGCAACACTAGTTATATCTGTAAACTAACAGTTTATAATTTATCGAAATGATTAAAATGCTTACCATGGAGAAATTTCATTAAGGAAGTAATAATTTGGTATACCCTTTAAAGCAATTTTGTGGAAATAAAAAAGAGGAGCCAAAATGTTTTGCATTTATAAAACAATAAAGAGACTTATTAATATGAAATAAAACTGTTTGAGATGAATGAAACATCCCAGAGAGTGAAGAAGAAATATGCTATTATTCCTGAGTTGAGAAGGAAAACTAATGATAAAAAGATGAGTAAATAGATGTGAAAAAATGAAGAAAGGCAATCTCTAATTGAAATGAAATTATGACATAATAAGCTTCTGTGAAGTTATCCTAAAATTTTACAGTCCAACATTTGGAGCATCATTCATACATACAAAACTATCTCTTCAGCTTTATATCTAGACACTCAATATTCACTCCAAATTGAGACAGAAAAGAAGGCCAATTCCATGTGTAAGATTTTAATGTTCTTCTTTGTTAATAAACAATAAAAATACTACTAGATAATGATGTAGTAATTTTAAAACTTCTCCAAAATGTTTATATGTGATTCCTAATTTATTCCACCATCACAAACCTATTACAAATTTAACTACCTTACAAAGATTGCACTTACATATTGAAATTTTATAATATGTTGGCTCTCCCCTCACCCCTACATAGTGAAGGTAAGAGTCAATAAAATGATTATTTTAGGGAAACAGCATTCTTTTTCTGAGACAAAGAGATATGTACATGTTTAATAAAAAAAAAATCTCTGGGCAAAATTGGAAGGGACTGAAGACTAAATATAGTACTTCATAATATATGATCAAGAACTGGAGAATATGTGCAAATTTAACAAAGAGGGCAGTCTAGCAATGTGGTGGAGACTGGTGTCCAAGTAGAAAACATGCCAAATTCCCTGATAATCCTAGGATCAAATGATAATTATTAGAGAAGTATCTCTTACTTATTTCACATAGCTTTGGTAACTTATTTCACCTGCTCCTCTAATTACTTGAAATGATTCCAGCAATGAAAGTGCATGGCTGCAGTATCTAAAAGTCAGAAACAGAGGTTAAGGACCATAAACATATTGAAAAATGGACATTCAGTTGAAAGAGGATAACCGAGTCAGAGATCATTAATTCAGGTTTCTAAGAAGTTCATGAAAGAGGGCAAAAGATGATATTTTCTGTTGAAAATGGATTGAATGTGTGTTAGTCTTCTATTTCTATGTGAGAATTTAACATATTTAGGGGTTTAAATCATCACAACTAAGTTATTTTACAATTTCTGCAAGTCAAGTTTGAGACAGCATGACAGTTTTGCTTACAGTCTCGCAAGGCTACAATGTGTTGACAGGGCTGCTATCTCATTTGAGACATGGAGTCCCCTTTTAAGCTCATTCTAATGATCTTCTAAGGTCATTGGAAGAATTTTCTTCAGGTTATAAGATGTTTTCTTTTTCTTTAAAAAAATTAATTTATTGTTGTTCTATTACAGTTTTCCCATTGTTCCCCCATTGCTCTCCTCTGCCCACCCACCTTATCCCCTCTCCCACAGTCAGTCCTCATCTTGTCAATGTCCGTAGTTCATTTATACTAGTTCTTTGACTAAACCCTCCCTATTCTCCATTTCCTGCCCTTGCTGGTCACTATAAGACTGATGTCACTGGTTTCTTGTTGTCATTTTGTCTGGAGGCCATTCTCAATACCTAATGTCCTTCTCTTGTTGCTTTGTATCTGACTTCCTCTCCATCTGACCTGTATACCCAGATTTAAAAGGCTCATGTAATTAATTAGACTACCCAGATAGTCTCCTTTCCTTGAAGTCAGCTGTGCCGTATCGCAATCTAATTACTAGCATGAAATCTCATCATAGTCACTGATCCAGCTCATACTAAAGAAGATGGGATTAGATAGGATATGTACAAAAAAATAGGAAGGAGTTGGAGATCATTTTAGAATTCTTCTGTACTAGGAGTCCTTCTCCATTTTTACTTCAATTGTATATGTCTAGATGACCCCAAGAAGTTGCAAGATTTGGAAGTATCCAGGCATTGAGAACTCTGACTTATATAGAGATAAAGAAATATACCAATTTTCTTCTACCAAAATATTTCCATAATGGTTCAGATTTTTTGGTTCATGATTTTATTTTTAACATATTCTTCAGTAGCTCTAACTTGGAGTTTCAGAAGAATCTAATGTTTCAAAATGTGCTCAAGAACAGGATCAGTAAACATTTTTTTTTTTTTTTTTTTTGGTAACATACACATAATGAACATTTTAAGCTTGGAGAGTCAAGAGGCAAAATCAAGGATATTAAGTAGGGACTTATGTAAAAAGAAAGGAATATATTTACAATTTTTTTCTTTAATCAAATTCAAAATTTTACATGTGAACACAATTAGAATTTTGTACAAATTTCATGTGCCATTTTTTCTTTGCTCTTTCCACCACTTAAGATAAAAATAATCATTTGTAGCACATTGGTTATATAAAAACATAGAGATCGAATTTAACTTGTGACCTCTGGTTTGTTGAACACTCTCTTACGAAAGTCACTCTTGGTCTTATTAATAGCTAAATCCTTATATTTTCTCACCGTTCTAAAAACTCTATCTGTGTGTATATACATGAATACATGTACAAATAAATGTATTAGACAAATTTTATTTATTGTTTCTATTAATCCCCCTTTAAATCCATGAACTCCTTCCTTTGCATATTTTCACAGATATAACCCCATAAAATTAAAAATAATTAGATATAAACAAACCTCTATAGTATATGTAGGTAAAATGCATGCTAGGTGAAGTTTTGGTTCCTAAGGGACTTGATTCTATCCTCTTTTACAATTAAATTTGTTACATTATGTAACATTGGTAATAACATCTAATATTTATCATGTTCTTACATTGTATCTTTTCTACAACAAATGCATAGTTCAGTAATGATAATAATTAAATTTAATTGCATTTTTTTTCTTATTAGTAAGTTTTGGACTTTTAACAGTAGTGTTCTGTGGTCTACAAAGACAGAAAGTAGATGGCTGATCTTTGCACAATATACATTTGGAATAATTAAAGAGTATGTGCTTAAAGGAATTTTTGAGTCTAGCCGACCCATAACACCCAAACCATTTTTGTACTCTTGAAAAATGTTTACAAGATGACTTATTCACAAATTACTGCCTATTCTACAAAATAAATATTTTTTATAGTTCATATTCACAAACGATTTCAAGAGATTAAGTTATGGTCTATTCACTTTGAAACCATATGAGCAGTTAAATACCCTTCTTGGAAAGTAAACAATGCTTAATACAAGTTTCTGATATTAAAAACAGATTAAAGCTAGACTTTTGTCCTTAATGTTTTGCAAAACAATTTTTATGATTGGTTTTTTTTTTGTTTTTTTTTTTTGCAAACTGGTACTTCATAAATACTTTAAAATAGCATTTTCTAGGTTCCTAGTAAGCTTCTTAAGAAAATATTTTAACCTTATGGCCCAAGAAAAGCTTTCTAGCTTGAAAATACCTCACCTTATTCTTTCATTTGCTAATGAAAAACTTAACATGTATTTTTTTTTTTTTTTTTTTAATTTTAACTGAATGGAACAAAGAGACTCCTAAAAAATAAAGAAAGGTATAATCAAAGCAAAAGTCAACTGTTTGTGACCTCAGCCTTGAGGGAAAACTAAAGGACTTTTAAGAGGCTGAATCCCAAGAATGAGACAGTTTTTAAATCTCCTTGAATTTGACAAATCCCGAGCACCTCTTCTAAGGGTAATATTGAAAGGGAAAATACAGGAGCATGAAGATGACAAACCAGCATCTAGGAAGACTAAACTGATCACTTTTGACTCTGAGAGGTCTTCTCTTCTGTGTCCTAGAATCTTTTCTAAGTTGAAAACAATTACTAAAGTTAAATAGGTGCAGTAGCTTGTATTTTATGTTTGTTATAGAAGAAAACAAAATGAACCAGAGACTGGGTTAGAAATCAGGGTAACATGTAGGTCCTTATTTCTGAAGTTTAAATAATTAAGCCTAAGGTAGAAGCCTTCAGTGAAGTAGTTTCTAATTACCTGGATAGACTTGAATGAATGGACTTTTAAGTTCTAATTCTCTCCAGGCATGCTGGATAAAATATTAGGCTACAGGGTAGCAATCTTACTTTCAGGCCAAAATCAAGTAACTGTTTAGTTGTACTAGGAGGGATAATTGCCCCAAGACAACTGTTCCTATATACTAAAAAATTTTAAATGATCCCAAAGCCATGGTCCTCATGAGTCCATTCAGTTAAAAGAGTTCTTTATTCTTTTTAAGTTGGAAAAACAGCCACACTACTTAAAATATAAGCTGAAGAGATGATTCCATGAAACTTAGTAACTTTAGTTATTATTTTTTACAAAAATCTCTTGAATGTTTAAAATTATTTATTATTAAAAGTGTTTTTGATAAAATATGAGAACTGCTTTAGTTTAATAGTGACCCAGTAAAACTTAAAAATAAGTTGTATTTGTAAATAATTTTTAAGGAATAAGTGGTTTAACAATATTGTGTAGCAGTCTAGAAGCCAAAAATATACCACAGCACTCGAAATTATCTAGTAAAAATATCCACTCTCTTCATATGCATGATAGTTATTATGAAGTCATTTTTTTCCTTTTAATTGGTTGAAAAATGGAGGTTGTCGTTGACCTCTTGTTCT
The DNA here is from genome assembly GCA_004026585.1 of Noctilio leporinus. Taxonomy (NCBI): domain Eukaryota; kingdom Metazoa; phylum Chordata; class Mammalia; order Chiroptera; family Noctilionidae; genus Noctilio; species Noctilio leporinus. The sequence goes on from PVIW01001114.1 coordinate 123,601, forward strand.
TTAAAAACATAATAAATATTTAGTAAGTAAATAAGTAAAAATAATTCTATATTTACTTAAATTGTATAAGTGCTTATATCCCCCTGTTTCCTATAGAAGTCTGAAGTATTTCACTTGACCATTTCATTTATTTTATTGTAGCAAGCTTTTAAGTTTCCTAATTATTCTTATTTATAACATCACCCGATATGCTAAATAGATAAGGATGCACAAATTATAGCCTGAGGACCAAATCCAGTTGTGCTTTGCTTTTGTAAATAAAGTTTTATTGGAACATAGTCATACTCATTATTTTATTGCAACATAGTCATTGCAATAAAATGACATTGCATAGTCATTGCAACAAGAAAGTATCTTCCTACAAGTTGAATAGGTGGAGTTGAATAGGTGTTACAGTGACTACAATATATGGCCCACAATCATCTAAAATATGAGATATCTGGTCCTTCACAGAAAAGTTTTCTGATCCTTAACCATTGTTGATCATCAAAGCCATTTCTAAATAAACATGTCTAGTAGTGCAAGGGTTGATAATATAATAGAAAACAGATAAAAGTAATTAAAAAAATAAAACTTCTTTTATAATGTGATGCTCAAAGACTGACTAACCAAAGAACATTTTTTAGCACCTTCATAATTTTAGCAAACTGCTGTCTTAGGTACAATAAGCAGCTGATTTATTGAAATTGACTGTGTAGTCAATATCTTGAATGAAACAGCTAGTTTCATCTTAAGCATGTTTTACATTACTCTTCATTTTCCTTGAGAACTACATAGCTGAACCACTTTCAGTGAGGCACATTCTTGGAAGATGATCAGTTGTTTCTGTCACCAGGAAGAAATGCATTTTCCATGCTTTACTACAGCCATCTGCATCCTTCATTTTCTTTTAATCCAGTCACTGGAACCCTAATGATTGCAGCCATTTCAGGAGTTGTCATCAATTACAGCAAGTAGCTCATTCAGACATGAAAGATGAGTTCCATTCTCTGTTACTTACAGGTCAGTGATTGTTTTCCAACCTCTTCCCAGTGGACAAATAGTACAGTGACTTTCACAGTCTTCCTCCTCTTTCCTCAAGTCCATTTCTTTATGACTTGCTGTAGATCTTGGTTCTAACATTTGCTTGATGCTGGCAACCCTAAGAAGACAAGCTTGACCCAATCACTTTCCCTGAGTCCATCATGACAAATTGAATCATATAAACTTCTGACTTCCCAGAGAGATAGTCAAAAGAATAGGTATTAAGATGACATTCAAAACAACTTTTTTAAACAGTCAATTGGTAAAGCTTATATCAGAATAATTATAAAATAAGGATCATTTTAAATCTAAAACTATTATTTTTATAAATATAAATTTGTAGAAACAAAGGTATGGTATAGAGCATATATTTATGTAAAAAATAACTAAGTTACAAATATTATACCTTTTATATTTTAGTTTCAAATAGCTAAGAATGCTTTACATTTTAGGAAAGAAAAAAATTACTCTTTGGCAACATCAATTTGTCCTTCAATTTTTTTTTATTCATCATTAATGGTGACTTTTCATAATATTTTAAATTTGTAATTTATTTATGCCCTGGCTGGTGTGGCTCAGTGGGTTGGTGCCAGCCTGTGAACCCAAAGGTCACTGCTTTGATTCCCTAGTCAGGACACATAACCAGGTTGCAAGCCAGGTCTCTAGCCAGATCCGGAGCTGGAGGCAGGTGAAAGGCAACCATACATTGATGCTTCTTTCCCTTTTGTCCTTCCTCCCTGCCCTTCTCTCTGAAAATAATGAGTAAAATCTTCTTTAAAAAATTAGTAATTTATTTAATTAATAATTTACTATAAAGCTTTTCCTATGTTCTATAAAAACATATAGGAATAACAACTGATAATAAAATTGAAAATAGTGTCTATGTTTTAGTATTTGGTAAAAAAATAAAAAGTGTCAAATTTTTATTTGGGTTCAGACAATGAGTCCCCAGATACTTTGCTACTTTCAGAATATTTTCTAGGAAAGAAATAAATTGGGTTAGAACTCCAGCTAAGTACTATATTCAGCATTTCCAAAATATAAATTATATCCATAATAAATTACCTTAATTTAAATGTGATTTCTAACAAGGATAATTTTACCATTCTGACCTTATTATTTCTAAGAATTTAAAACTTTGAACCTGCTGGCATAAATTTTATTCTTAGCACAACACAAGATGAAACATTTAAATTGAGGAAAGCCAGAGAGGTATAAGAACCTTCCTCTCAATGCCATGGTTAGGAAGCAAAGTTAGATTTTATTTTATTTATTTTATTTATTTATTATTTTTAGAGAGAGGGAAGAGACAGAGGCAGAGAGGGAGAGAGACATCAATGTATGGTTGCCTTTCACCTGCCTCCAGCCACGGACCTGGTTGGAAACCTGGCTTGCAACCTGGTTATGTGCTCTGGCTGGGAATCGAACCAGCAACCTTTGGGGTCATAGGCCGGTGCCTTATCCACTGTGCCACCATCCAGGGCTGCAAAGTTAGATATTTTTGTACATAACTTTAAATTCACATGAACTCTTTCAGGAAATCTAATTATCAGTTAAAAGCCGGGAAATGTAAAAGGGTCTACTGATGCCTCCTGCTCCCAGGGAGATGAAGATCCAAAAGGAAAGGCAGTAATACTTACCTAAGTGAGTCCTACATGAGATAGAAAGTGATCTGAGCTCCAAAGAAAAAGAAATTCATCTAGCAAATGGGATTAGAGAAGGACCCTACTGAGCCTATGACATTTAAATTTGTTTTCTAAACAATGAGGTCATAAACCTGAGGCAACTCTTATGCCAGGGCAGCCTACCTAAACAAACCAAATTTGAGCCTTTAGATGCCTCAGGGTTGTCAAATTGAAACCTAAGGATAAACAATCACAAATAATCAACTAGACTTGAAGCTTTAGTCAATCCATCATTTCTTTTCCTTTCTTCCACCTTTTCTCAATACAGTTTCTTCCCTAGCTCCTTTTGGTGGAGCATCCTAAACCACTTCCAATTTGGCTCTTCCCATTTAGGTTCATTTTTGCTCAAATATACTATTAAAAATTTAATATGGCTTAGTTCATCTTTTAACAGATTAGGCAGAATGCACAGAAATTCTGAAGAACAAGAAAAAATTCTAGACAATATTTTAGCTTGACAATATGGAACTATAGCAGGGACTTCAGGAAATAGTAAATAATTCCATTTGGAGCATACGGAAAATAATAAATAAAATTAGAAAAATGGCTCATACTCTATCTACTTGCCTACATTGCCAAATCAAGTTTTAATGGAAAGAAAACAAGGAATTTTTTAAAAGATTTTATTTCATTATTTTTAGAAAGAGGGGAAGGGAAAGAGGCAGAGAGGGAGGGAGACATCAATGTATGGTTGCGTTTCACCTGCCTCCAGCTATGGACCTGGCTGGAGACCTGGTTTGCAACCTGGTTATGTGCCCTGGCCGAGGAATCGAACCTGCGACCTTTGGGTTCGCAGTCTGGTGCCTTATCCACTGTGCTACCAGCCAAGGTGCAAGGAATTTTTTAAAATAACTTTAAAAAATTAATTTCTTGTTGTATTACAATTGTTTCATTTTTCCCCATTGCTCCTCACTGCCCCACCCACCATAACCCCTCTCCTCCATCCAATCCCCTTCTTGTCCATGTCCATGGGTCATTCATGCTAGCTCCTTATCTATACCTTTCCCCTTCTTTCCCTCCTTTTCCTCTCTCTGTTCCCCTCTGGTCACTGTCATTCTGCTCCTTCCTTCCATTTCTCTGATTCCATTTTGCTCAACTGTTTGTTTAGTTCATTAGTCGCTGTATTAGGTGAGATCATATGGTATTTGTCTTTCGCCACCTGGTTTATTTCACTAAGCATAATGCTCTCCAGTCTAACTATGCAATTGAAAAAGATAGAAGTTCCTTCTTTCTGCTGTGTAGAATTCCATTGTGTAAATGTACCAAAGTTTTTTGATTCATTCATCCACTGATGGGCACTTAGGCTATTTCTAGCACTTGGCTATTGTAAATAGGGCTGCTGTGAACATAGAGGTGCATTGGTTCTTCTGAATTGGTGTTTCAAGTTTTTTTTTGGTATAGTCCTAGTAGTGGAATCACTGGGTCAAAAGGCAGTCCCATTTTTCGTTTTTCGTTTTTTTGAAATTTCATACTGTTTTTCATACTGGTTGCACCAGTCTGCATGCCCACCAACAGTACGCTAACTAGGGTTCCCTTTTCTACACATTCTAGCCAGTACTTATTGTTTGTTTATTTGTTAATGATGGCCAATCTGACAGGTACAAGGTGGTATCTCATTGTGGTTTTGATTTGCAACTATCTGAGGGCTAATGATATTGAGTGTTTTCTTATGCCAATGCATATTTGTATGTCCTTCTCAGAGAGAGATCTGTTTATGTCCTTTCCCCATTGTTTAATTGAGTTGTCTGTCTTCCTGGTGTTGAGCTGTATAAGTTCTTTATATATTTCAGAAATCAAACCTTTGTCTGAAGTATCATTGGCAAATGTTTTCTCATGCAGATGTTTCCCTTTTTAGCTTGCTGATGTTTTCTTTGGCTGAGCAGACATTCTTTAGTTTGATGCAGTCCATTTGTTTACTTGTACCTTTATCTCCCTTGCCCTTGAAATATTGGTGAAACTATTGCTATGTGGGGTATCTGAAATTTTATTTTCTATGTTTTCCTCTAGGACTTTTGTGGTGGTACAGCTTACGTTTAAGTCTTTTATCCATCTTGAGTTTATTCTGGTATATGGTGTAAGTTGGTGGTCTATAGCTTCATGTTTTTGCATGTCCCTGTCCAGTTTTCCCAAAACCACAAAGGATTTAACATTTTTTGTTGTTGCTGCTGTTTTTGTCACTCTTTTCTTTCCTCCTTGAATGATTCCATAAATTTACATCAAATCCTTGGAAATACAAGATTATTTTAGAGGCTAAATAATACTGCATTGTTTCCTTAATGATAAGAGCACGTAAAATAAATCATGCGTTAGTAAAAATGGCTTTATATATTCCATCCCCATATATGCTTCCTATGAATCTATAATTATTTCACAATAAAAAGTTAAAAATTTTTTCTATAGGTATATACTTAAGAAAGGTTCCTAGACAGTATATTTCTTAATAAGAGATCTAGACATTTCAATGCCGTATTATCTTTAGAATTGAGTGTAAGAGCATTATAACATTTAGGAACAGATTAGAATCCTCTGTCATTTGTTTCTAGGACAAGCTGGTTTTATGTATTTGTTTTTATGTAGGAGATATTCAGTTAGTAGTCTGGGTGGGAAAGTAGTCTACAAAACTTTCCCTAAGAGTGTATTTTCAAAACAACCTCAGCTTATTTTGGGTAACTTAGGTAGCTAATGAAGTTCAATAATCCACTCAAGTTACCACTTGGGGACATGATTGTTCAATTTTTCAACACATATGTATTTAGTGTTAACTGTGGTCTGGGAACCATGATTGGGCTGAGAATACAATAACAAATGAGAAAGATAAAGTTTGTGTCTTCAAGGAAACTTGGACTATTTGAGGAAGAAAGAAAATTTAACAAGAAATTGAACTTTTAATTGAAAATAGTGTGAGGAACTGAAATGCAACATCAGTATATAGATATAGAAATAGTTTATGGTGCCAGACAACATAACACTGTGATTCCTTTTTTAAATTAATCAAAATTATGAATTCTTAAAGTTGGAAATTATTTGAGGACCCAAAGAATGCTGGTTAGTGCTCAAGAGAAAATATTACATCTTCTTAATATTACATAATATGTAAGCTCTCAGTTGGAAACCACTTATAGTTTGTACCAGTGACTGGCAAGCACAGCTGGATCCAGGGAAGGGCTGTTTACTATTTTAATTGTAAAACAGGAAAATATGTTCAAGGGGCTGCCCCACATAAACAACAATAATAAAGTGCATCAAATTATATAATAATCCTACTATTGGAGTGAATTAGGTCATATCACTGTGTCTGTGTGTATATACTATATGGAGTAATGACAATAAAGCTATTTGTATGACACAGTAATATGTAATTATTTCACTCACATCATCACATAATTTTCATAAAGCTTTATCCATAGAGAAGGCAGGCAAGATGTATATCTGGTGAATTAAATGGCTTTTTTTTTTTTTTTCTTTTTCCTTTTTTCTATTTTTTATTTAGTTATTTTTGTTCAAGTATCTCATGCTAGTTGAGCAGTCATCAGAGTCCTTGCATTACTCCTCAGCATAGTGTGTCCACTGATCCACACTGATGACATTATTTATTGGTTAAATTGGTGTAATGAGATTATAGGCTTTAAATATGACATCAAATCTAAATATTCACTTTAGGGTTTGGCAGAGGTGGCTGAGATTTGGTGTTTTTACAGGACAGTGGGTGAAACTGGATGCAGATGAAGTGCAGGCAGTCAGAGACCAAGCTCTCCTTGCAAGTTCCTGCAAGAAAGCATAGGCACACACCTGTTTTCAGATTGAAGCAAAGGAGGAATCTCACTGGAAAATGTAGCAGCCATTTACAGCAGTTTGGAGGATCCAGGCTTTAAGAAGCAGGAGGTGGTGTTGTAATTCAAATTACATGCTAATTTTCATTGATCAGCCTATTTAAATGGTAATGAGGCATAGATAGTGCTCTGGCCTTAGTGTTTGAAACTGCAGAGGGTATCTGTCAGCAAGGAAAAAAAATACTGCTGCTGGCTTGGAAAGCTGTGGGTGCTTTCGGGGCATGTGATTGTAAAAGGAAATTAACTCTCAGTCCTTTAACCTGTGAATGTAAGAACCATTCAAACCTGAAGAGAATTTTCTTTTTTGGGTGCGGGGGGTGGGGGTGTGGGGGTGTGGGGGGGTTATTTGAGCCAAACCGAGGATAATTGCCAGGATGCAAAACTTCGAAAAATTGAGGCAATGCTGTGGAGAAGGGCAGTTTAGTACCTTATTTTATACATTCAACTCAAAAGAGGGGGCCTAAGTGGGTTCCGTGAAATCCACTGGGAATAGATTAGGAAGGTAGGAGGAAGCAAAATTGGGGTGGAGGAGCGAACCTCTAGGACTGCAGAAAAAGTAAAAACGATAGACACATCTTTTACAAAGGTGGGTACAAGAGAGCAGGAGTCAACAATTAACATCCTAACAATGACAATGAGGGGATGAGGAGGTTTGTGATTCCCAGCATACCATGCAGTGCCTGTGCTTTGGAGAGGGAGGCCCTTTAAAAAGAAATGTGATATTCCAAAGGTGTGTTGTCACAGATGCACAAAACCAACAGAGGCTCAGTTAAGGTTAAGATTGACCTTTATTAGGGAAATGTACCAGCCTAGGACTTGACTACCCACCATGACTTGCTTTAGTTGGGAATTTTTGTGTTCAGACTACCCTATGCAGTTGCTTTAGGTCTCTGAGTTTGTAAGACTGCCCTCAGGCCTCCTCTGAGCTCCTCAGGTTTAGTATGTGGCCCCTTTTCTTCCACAAACCTGTGAGGAAGGAGATAGTCTCAAGAATTTGGGGAACTGTAGCAATACCCAAATAGCTACCATTCTTTCACTGTCACCTCCAGCTTTCTGGGGCTGTGTCCTCCTGTAATCGAAAAAGAACAGACATAGCTGTAATTGTCACTTTCGTAGTTGGAGATACATGACCAACATTGCACAGCATCCCTGGCTAAGCACAGAGGAAGTCTGATTGCTTTTCATGTTCTGCAAAATCTTCATTATACCATGTGGATGTCAAGCATTGAGGCAGGCAACAGAGCAAAATTAAAATGGAGGTGTTTAGACAATAAAATGCTGTTGTGTAAAAGAGGTTAGAGTTCAGTAGGGAAGGAAACATGTAAATACACTTAACAGATGGTAGCAAATGATGCTTGCCTTAAGAAAAATAGGAACTATGAGCCTAGGAACATCAGCAGAGGGAGAAATGCTCCAGGCTGCAAGATCAGGAAGCCTTTGAAGTAGGTGTTGAAAACTATGTAGAACTTGGGAGTTGAGAAACAATGAATTTAAGAAGGAGTAGGGGGCATTTCATAGGTCACAGAGTAGGAATCAATTTAGGAAAGCCTCTTAGAAACTGTTGCTCCAAGAAATAAACACTGCCTGCTGCCCAGAATGCTCCTAAAATGCTTGAGGGCAGAATCAAATAAGTATTGCTCATAGGATAGCTGGACATTTAATTTTACAGTTAATGATGATTGCTTAGTTTGTAAAATAATGTGTGTATGTGTGTATTTATGTGCTAACATTTTTTTTTTTTTTTGCTTGTAATCACAATCGTAGTGTTTTTTTTGTTTTGTTTTTTTTGTTTTGGTTTGTTTGTTTGGTTTTTTTTTTTTTTGGTATTTGTTTGTGTCATTCTTAGCATCCATGTTGGGTTCTAGGAGAAGAATTAATTTTTTAAATGCTTACTACTTATATTCTACACATACCCAGGCTAACAACCTCAAACTAAATATTTAAAGTGGCAAGGTGCTTTAACCAGTCTAATGGCTGTCCTAATAATCTTCAGCAAGTTCTTCATTTCTTGTATCTATGCTAACAACTTAATCCAGTCATCTTTTCCCTATAAGATGCAGTACCAAATATGGATATTTGAATGGCTTTCTTACAAGCATATTTTCCTAGCTGTCGATTTAAAATAAAATTTTGGACACATGCTCATAAATGTGGCCACCCTAGTGTTCCACTTGCCAAGCACATTCCTGTAAGACTTTTTTTTTTTTTTTTCAATTCAGCAATACTTGGGGAATCACTTAAATTCTGAAAGCTAAGTATATCAGGGTTAGGTTTGGCTGCATGCTAACAGAAAATGTAAAATAGCAGTGGCTTCAACAAGATAGAATTCTGCTTCCTACTCACGTAAAAATATTTGGAAGTTGGCAGTGCAAGGCAGGCATTGTAGCTTCCAGGTTATCAGGGACCCAGGCTCCCTCTCTTCCTTTCTCTTCCACCATGCTTATTGCATCCATCCTCAAGGGCTCCTCCTGGTTCAGAATGGCTGCTTAGGCTCCATCTATCACAGCTGTATTCCAAGCAGTAAGAAGGAAGAAGCAGAAGGGCAAACGGATGGACCTTCAAGTTAAGTTAGCTCCTTTTAAGGACCTTATCCCAGCCATCATGTACAATACAGACAGAGCTTATTTCCCTAGCCACCCCATCTCAGCAAGAAATGTGGGGCACGCTCAAAATGTGGGTTATTCAAGGACAGTGTGTGTGTATTTGTTTTTTCAAAGGTAAAAGCAAGTGTAGAGAAATAAACTAGTGATGGTGCAGTACCCAAGGTTAGTGGTTAACAGTGAGGTCATCCCCACCCAAGACCAAGAGGAATGAATGGTTATGGGAAATTGGAAACACAAAGGGCCACCCAACAGGAGCTGTCACCTTTACTTGACACCACAGGGCCTTAGGAGATGGTGGGGTCCATACATACCCCAACCTCCATTCATCTTTCACTGATCTACCAGGCTGCCCCTTGGCCAAACCCAGCTCAAAGCCAGAGAGGCAAGCCACTCATCAGTGGGCTGGAGAGCCAGAGGCTGCGAAAGTCCAGCAAGGACCACTCCCACATGCGGCTCCCGGGAAATGTAGTCTCCTTGCTAAGTGCATTGAAGATTAAAGTCAGGACCTGTTGAGAACACGGGGAAACAGAGAGTGGTGGGCCACCCTGAGTCTTGGCCACTGCAGAAATCAAGAGCAGGGGACCCGGTGAGGGTCAGCACCTCTAGCAGGGTTGGAATGGTTGTGTGACAGGCCATGCCCTGTCAGAAGGTATTGTTGATGTGGAAGTAGGGGAAGAAGGAAACGTGGGAGAGCAGTGTGGCAGGAAGGTCAGCCAGTAGGACCTGGGGTGCGAATGGGAGGGTGCTAAAGGTGAGGGCAGAGGGGAGAAGGGGGAAGGCCAGTGGAAGGTCACTGAAATGTTCTGAGCAGGTCAAGTGCACATGACTCAGGCTTTCAGGAGCCCATCTGGCTCCTGAATCTGAGAAGTTACTTTAACAAATTCAAAGAAACAATATAGCCCTGGCTGGTGGTCTAGTGGATAAGCCTCCCGCCTGCAAACCCAAAGGTCACAGGTTCCATTCCCCAGCCAGGGCACATAACCAGGTTGCAAGCCAGGTCTCTAGCAAGGTCCATAGCTGGAGGCAGATGAAATGCAACCATACATTGATGCCTCTCTCCCTCGCTGCCTCTCTCCCTTCCCCTTTCTAAAAATAATTAAATAAAATCTTAAAAAAAAAAAAAAGAAAGAAAGAAAAAGAAACAATATAAGTCAAAAACCACGTGTGTCTTTTTGTGGCTAATTTTTTACAAAAAAAATAAAAACCATATAGTTTCATTAAGTACACCACACTTCTTTAATAGTCTTTTTTGGTTAATAATGTCAGTTTTATTTTGTTCTTTTAAAGAGTTTATTCATCATTTCCAGAGAGAGAGGAAGGGAGAGAGGCAGAGTGGGAGAAACATTAAGGTATGGTTGCCTTTCACCTGCCTCCAGCCATAGATCTGGCTGGAGACCTGGCTTGAAACCTGGTTATGTGCCCTGGCTGGGAATCAAACCAGCAACCTTTGGGTTCACAGGCCAGCACCTTATTTACTGTCCTACCAGCCAGGGCCTAATAATGTCAGTTTATATATATATTTCTGTCTCATCACAAGTACTCCAAAGTCTCAACAATTGCAATAAAGAAATAAATTCCAATAAAGAGATAAATACTTCCTCACCATAACTCAGCTGATGAGCCTCTTGGTTATCTTCCCTCTCAGCTACCTGGCCTAGCTCTTTTTAATTTAATGTGCATCAAATTAGCCCTTCTTGCTTCTTCCAGATTTTCTGTTTGATAATAACCTGGACAGTTTACACAATAGAGTACCCAAGAGCTGATTAACAAGTAAGAACTCTTTCTTCTTGACTATTAAACTTATGTGGTAAATAGTGTTACTTCTCTAACATTTTTCTGCTTAGATCTCTTTGGTCCTTTGCCAAGGGAGACATAGTTAAAGAATAATTTTCACAAAGGTGATATTGTAACTCTCATGAAAATATAAAATGAACATGTGTAAGGTTTCATTCAAAGAACTTTTGAGGGATTAGGTATTTATAGGCAATTTTAAAAGTGAATGTTAGCATGTAATTGTTGGCCTAGATATAGAACTGCTTGATATCCTAACCTTGGGGTTACCCTCCTGTGTACCCACCCCCCAAAAAACTGACTTGCACCTCTTCTAGGAAAAAAAGAGAAAAAGGTTACATGTTAAACTCTATTCCTACACAGTTGTAGAATAGTCCAATAAATATAAAATATATGAAAGATTCAAAATCAGAACCCCAATGAAAGAACACCCAGTAACATCTGTTTTCAGGGTTCCGATAATTTTTCTAATACCTTTCTTCCTAGTCACAGATACTATCTATCTTTTCTTTTTTGTACTTCTCTGAGTTAGGTGCTTCCTGATTATACCACGGAGGTGTTGTCATGATTAGCTTAACTATATCAGTTTCTCCTAGGAAACCAGAACTGTGAGAATTAAGGATTGTCAAAATGACTGCGTAGGTCAGCATTATTTTAATTTCCTCCCATTCCAGGGTCTCTGACAATGAGGTTCTGAGAAGAATATTACATTCCTCAGATCTTTTTGAGACTCATACTTAACATTCTTGTTTAAATAAGCTGAAATTATGATAGGACCATTTTTTTTTTTCTCCATGCAGATTTAAGAAATATGAGTAATGTGAATATGACTGGCTATAGCAATCATATCTGTGAGAAACCATGTCATATCAAAAGCAGATTATGGGACCAGAGTCCAATCTGAGAGACTAGTTATATTAGATGCATTGCATTTTGTCTGGAGTGTGGGCTGTGAAGCAATGATGGAGGACAGCTAATCTAAGACTGGGGTGAGACACCTGCTACTTCTCTCTAGGACCTTACTCAGCAGGATTCTGCTTTGAGAGGCCTCAGAATACCTGTTCCACATTTATTTCCTGACTACACCTTGGAATCTCTGTTGAACTCAGTTATTTCTTGTGACTTCCTGAATACAGACCTGATTAGCAACAGAAATTAATTAGAATTTAAGCATGCTCATGGCTCCTGATAGATTATAATAAAATTAGGTAAATTGTTGCAATTGATCCCTTCAGAAACATGGTCTGGTCATTTCCGCCTCCTGTTACATGGCATAAGTGTATTTTCATCAGCAATCATAGGCACTCACTGAATCCTTATAGCAACTTTTTGAAGGGTGTCCTCTTATTATCCACTTTCTACAGAGATAGAAAATGAAAGTCAAAGAAATTAAATAGATTGTTCAACACCACTATCTATGGGAAAATTAAGATTCAAATTTGGATTTGTCTGTCAAGGATGAATAGGAAAAAAATGTATTCCATTGCAATTCCATTGCCATATTTCTTTCTTTCTTTCTTTCTTTTTTTTTTTTTTAAGATTTTATTTCATCATTTTTAGAGAGGGGAAGAGAGACAGGCAGAGAGGGAGAGAGACATCAATGTATGGTTGCTTTTTACCTGCCTCCAGCCACAGACCTGACTGGAGACCTGGTTTGCAACCTTGTTATGTGCCCTGGCTGGGGAATGGAACCTGCGACCTTTTGGTTTGCAGGCCGGCGCCTTATCCACTGTGCTACCAGCCAGGGCTCATATTTCTTAAAGTACTTTAAATATTTAAAAATACTACATGAACTTAATTATAAAACAAGGTAACAATTTCTGCTTCATATAGGTGAGACCTATAAAAGGGATGAAAATTGCAGCTACAAATTCTATTTCCTAAGCTGCTAAATATGATGATAATATATATGCCAATTATATAACTAAAGAAAAACAAAATGAATACAATGAATGTATAAATACTCAAGATGACCTGATTTTATCTTTTATCTGAAAAGTAACTTTTAATTTTAATTTTAATATCTATCAGTAATTTGCTAATATTTTACCTTACTACATATGCATTTTATTTTAAAAAATTCTAAATTGTACATAAGAAATATCAGTGTAATAATCTTTTTTATGAAAAAAAAAATCTGTATTTAATTGGTAGGTCATTATTTTTTCTCCCTACCAGAAATATTTTATTCTTGTTGGCTAATTGGTTTGATTTTGATTTCTTTTTTCCAATTCAGAGAACTGTTTCACATTTATAATAACTACTAATGACAAATATTCATATAAGCATTCTTATATGCTTGCAATAATACACATTTTTGTGGGATCCAGGCACTTCCTCATAATTATGGGACAGTTTAAGAGGAATATTCTTAAATTACATCTGGTTTGAAGAATATAAGGTGCTAAATTAGATGAGCTTGGAAATATATCTGGTTCTGAGATATAAAGCTAACCATTTAAGACTATTCACATATTATATATAATTCACAAGGAGTGATGTTTAGTATTACTTTTCTGTAGTACATGGTTAAATAATCTACAATAATAAAAATAATTTTACTGTCTTAGCCTTTGCCATAGATACATTATTGTATTATTTATTTATTTTAAAGATTTTATTTATTATTTTCAGAGAGAAGGGCAGGGAGGGAGAAAGAAAGGGAGAGAAACATCCATGTATGGTTGCCTTTCACCTACCTCCAGCTATGGACCTGGCTGGAGACCTGGCTTGCAACTTGGGTATGTGCCCTGACTGGGATATCAAACCAGCGACCTTTGGGTTCACAGGCTGGTACCAATCCCCTGAGCCAAACCAGCCAGGGCTGTTATTATTATTTTATAACATTATTATATGAAAGCATATTTGTTATTTGCATAAATAGAAATATAGAGATTAAAAGCAAGCATAGCAGAATATACTCATACTGGACCTTGGAGGTAGGTATAGAAAAATATTTTTTGTGGACAGATATGCATGACAACCTGTATGCTTGCTAACTCTTTCTTTTATATGCCACTAACATTGGGTTTAGAATATGTATTGTGAAATAAAAATATGTATATTATCTCAGGGAATGTTCTAGAGAACAAAAATTTGAGCCATTTTGGTATTTGAACAAAATTTCTCTCAACACTATTTTAAAACGTGGGCCTGAAATGACTCAGTGTTAATTTATTTTACAACTGTAGAGATTAATACAGTTGTGTTGTATGTGTGTGTGTGTGTGTTTGTGTGTGTGTATGTGTGTGGGTGTGTCTATGTTTTCGTTATTTTCTGATGTATTTAAAAATAGAGCAGGATGGAGTTAATTAGTAGTAATAAAGGACCATGTTATTGGATTTTATTGTCATTTCTACACAACACAACTAATTTTCCATTGAAAAGTATAACACAGTATCTTGAAAAAAGATTCAGAATACTCTATTGTAGAGAGCAATTTCACTTTAAGGTGTTTAGAAAAAAGTAGAATGTGAGATCCCATTCAAAATTTCCACATACTCTTTATATGATATAGATACTTTGGGAATCACTGGGACTGTTTATTCTACATTTTTGGAATTTGTATAATGAAATATTTTCAATCTTTTCTCCAAAAAGTAGAGAGTCCTACTTTTGTGGACTTCAATAATGTATTACATAATTGTTAGGGCTCCTCTAAGATGAAGGTTAAGTAAATTTAGATATCACAGAAATATTCATTTTCATCTGTAATATCAGTTATTTGTTCATATAATAGACATTTGACTCTTAAGCCTGCTGAGAAAAAAATTACTTATATTTATAAAAGTGTATTATATATTTCAATACTTATTTTGAAATTTTATATAAAGTATAAAACATTATGTGATGACATATATAAATATATATGATGCCATTCATTTATGCCTTTAAAGAGATACAATTAAACATTCAAAATGGTTGAAAAATATCTCCCTTTTTTTTTTTTATTATATAATCACATATATAGATTTTGGTTAAAGTTAAATATTATTTTATTAGTAATAGATAATTTGTCAGATATAACAATATCCACTAAAATGTAATAATGTTTGTTTTTTAAAGATTTTATTCATTATTTTTCAAAAGAAGGGCAGGGATGGGAAGAAGAAAGGGAGAGAAACCTCAATGCATGGTTGCCTTTCACCTGCCTCCCGCTAGCTATGGACTTGGCTGGAGACCTGTTATGTGCCCTGGCTGGGAATTGGACCAGTGACCTTTGGGTTTGCAGGCCAGTACCTATTCACTGAGCCACCAGCAAGGGCTTCATGTGAGTCTTAAAGTGTGGTTACAATTTCTATCATACTCTTCCCATGGAATATCATCTTATTTTGAACCAGTATGAACTTGCGATTATATTAACGAATAGTTTGCAATGGAAGTAAGCCGTGAGAATTTCAATATCACATTTCAGTATCACCATCTAAGAAGCCTGACTTCTTGACTACCATGCCAAAGAAGTCTGCTCTAGGTATTCAAGTCAACAGAACAGATTAAGAGCAGTCTTCCAGCCAACTCCCTCCCAAGGCAGCAGACATGTGAGTGAAGGCATCCGTTTCCCATCAGACTAGCCTATCTACTTGCCCAATACCACCAAGTGATGCCTGTTGATGTCACGTGAGACAGAAGAATCACCCACCCAAATCCTACCAGAATTACTGTCTCACAAAGGGGCTACTTTAGAAAGACTGGTGTTATGTCATTATCTTCAGAATTATTGTATAACAAGAGATGGGACAAATGTCAAACATGGCTTCAGATAATTGCAAACATTTTCTCCACAGAGCCTAATATCAAGAGTGTACATTCTTCATAAAAGAATAACATGAAATCCAAAAACATTAATTATTAATTGAATAACAATAAACCATATAAACCACAATATTTGCTATCATTTATCAAGTGTTTGATCTTGTTAGGCATGGCTATATGCTATATACAAATGACATAAAGAGCACTGTAAACTAGATTATATGTATTGCACACTTCAGTAAAATTCAGGCATCATATCAGATGCAAAAAGTTAAGTGTAATCTGTTGGAAAATATGGTACTCTCAAGAAGGCAAGATAGAAGTTCAGATTTGTTTTGGGGTTTTAGCAATGTTCAGTGACAATGTCTAGTGTATATGATACAATCATGTTATCATCTATGAAGACCATTGTGAAATGTTATTTTTTTAAGATTAAAAAACCACAAAACTGATATGTTAAAAGTTGTGTTTGAATATAAAATATGATTATCATATAAAATATTTTTGTCATTATAAAAAGAAATATAGAGGCATAAGAACTTTTAGGAACCTCTATTTAAGACATTTCCCTAAGAAATATAAGAAATAAATAGAATTCTACAAAATGTTTTCTGTGCACTTTGGTGTTTATATAGGGAGACCAATATAGTTGGATTAAAAGTATTTAACCAACTTGAAGAGAAAGAATATTTTGCAATATGTAAATAAAGAAAATGACTTATGCTTTGATCATTTATGTTGTATTTAAACCATTTATTCAGGGTGAAATATTGTATCACCTGTGCCAGGGCTAAATATTGTGTGCTTTCTTTATTTCAGAAGTTCAACTACCTTACAAGGGATCAGAAATTGTATGAAAAATGAGACCCTTGAGGATCTTAGAGACTCATATTGAGGAAGAAAGATGAGCATTTTAAAAAAGTTATAAAGTCTAATGAAATAATAAGTGCATGGAGAAAATACACAGGTTGCATGGAGCAGCAGATGATTAAATTTGCCTGGGGTGGCAAAAAATAGTGATTATGGATAGTCCTTTATTAGTTTTCTGTTGCTGCCCCAACATATTATTACCATTTTAGTGGTTTAAAATGATACAAAATTATAAATTAAATGTCTGGTTAGCTTGGCTGGTTTCTCTGCTCCTGGTTTAATGAGGCCTAAATCAAGGTGACAGCTGGCTGCACTCCCGTCAGGAGCCTCTTGGAAGAACTGACCTCTTTGAGCATTCAAATTGTTGGCAAAATCCAGTGCTATGGAGTTATAGGACTGAGGCACCTGTTTGTCTGGGAGACATCTCTCTGTTCCTTGCACAGAATATTTTCAACTTTCAAAGGCTCATGTAATTAGATTGGGCCCATTCAGAAAATCCAGGCTAATTTCACTATTTTAAAGTTCATAATCTTAATTAAATTTACAAATTCCTTTGCCATGTAATAGAATATACTCATGAGATTCAGGAATTGAAGTATAGATGTGTTTGAAAGATCATTCTGCTAGCAAGTTCATGAAGTTATTATTATTTTTTTTTGAGAATAAAGTATCAGGTTAGATCTGTTCACAGAAAATGAGTATATATATGTTGAACTATGTAAGATCATGTAAAGACCAAAAAAAAAAAAAAAAAAAAAATAGACCCAGTAATTCCAATGTTAGGATTATACCTGTAGGAACCCTGTAACACCAGTTCAGAAGAACCTATGCACCCCTATGTTCATAGCAGCACTATTTACAGTAGCCAAGTGCTGGAAACAGCCTAAGTACCCACCTGTGGATGAATGAATCAAAAATCTGTGGTATGTTTACACAGTGAAATACTATGCAGCAGAAAGAAAGAAGGAACTCCTACTTTTTGTAACAGCATGGAAGGAACTTGAGAATATTATGCTTAGTGAAGCCAGGTGGCAAAAGACAAATACCATATGATCTCACCTAACACAGGAAACTAATGAACAAAACAAACAAATGAGCAAAATAGAACCAGAAGCATGGAAACAAGAAACAGGCTGATAGTGACCAGAGGGAAGGTGGGAGGGGGAGAAAGGGGGAAAGAAAGGAAAGAGTTTAGTCAAGGAACTAGTATAAATGACCCATGGACATGGACAACATGTGGGATTGACTGTGGGAGAAGGGATGGGGGAGGTGGGGCAGGGGAGGGCAATGAAAGAAAATTGGTAACTAATACAACAACAATAAATTAATAAAAAAGAACTTGCTCAAGGAAAAAAGCATCTATGATAATAATATTGAAAAATACACTTACAGACTACCAGTCAAGTTGGAGGCATAGGTAAACATGGCTCTCTTCCTTGCACAACAATGTCAAAATTACAACTAAACTAAAGAATAACTATCACTCAGAACCTTCAGAAATCAAGTTGAATGGAAGTCCAACAACCACAGAATTAAAGAAATTGTATCCATTTGGACTGGTAGGAGGGGCTGAAGTGTGGAATAAGCTGGTCCCACATCCACCTGTGATGAACAAAAATTCAGGATGGATATTGCAGAGTCCCCACCCCACACTAGGTCCTCAAGCCCAGGGTCCCAATGCTAGGATAAGTCCCCACAACTTCTGGCTGCAAAAACCAGTGGGAATTGAGTCAGTGGAAAAATTTATGTAGTCCCAAGCAGTTTTTCTTAAAGAATCCACACACAGACTTATTCAGACCCACTCTGAGCTCCAGCACTGGAGTAACAGCTTGAAAAGCACCAGTGGCATATGGGGAGGAATTGAAATATCTGGCATCAGGGTGAGAGCTGGGGAATAGCTTTCTCCCAGACAAAAAGACATTGCCCTTTTCTGAACACCACCCCCCCCCCCCCACACACACACATAGCCAGCAGGTGGGTGCCATGTTGGAATCTCCATCCATTTGGCTAACACTGCCCCACCCTGGAGATTCCCTGAGGCTCTGTCCTACTTAAATAGCAGGCCTACTCAAGCTGTTAACAGTGGATTTTACGAATGAATGGCAGGTCTTGCCTCATGCTTCACAACTTCCTAAATCCTACCAAATAAGCAACAATAAGCCTTAGTGAGCTCCAAGCCCATGTTCCTCTTGCTAAGTAACACCAGTCCTGGTACTAGCAACAGCCAACCTATATTCACAGCTAGGCTTTACCTAGCAATTTCCAAGCCCAGTATAACTAGCAGCCATCTCAGATTGCTTTACAGCCCTGAGCAGAACACAGGTGGGGGCTGACCTTGGCCTGCACCACCCGGAAACCTTTGCACCCAGTGGACAATTGTAGACTATGTTGAAGCACCACCTCCCTGCCCCTGCACAGTTGATCCTCCACGGAAGGCAGGGGAGGCTGGTGGTCAGTGGTCACAGCCAGTCCTTGCAGCTGACTGGCCTGGGCAAGTCCCATTGATCTGCCAACAGCAACCAAGGCTCAACTACAAGAGAAGGGTGTACTCAGCCCACATTGGAGGGTGCACTACAAGTACCCTACTTGGGTGATAGGAAGGCTATGTCACTGAACCCTACCATATATCTACTACATTATGCCGTTCTACCAAGACAGGGAGTCATAGCAACTCTACCTAATATATAGACATAAATACAGTGAAGCTGCCAAAACCAGGAGACAAAAAAACATGACCCAAATGAAAAAACAGGTCAAAACTATGGAAAAAGAACTAAACAAAATGGAGATATGCAATATATTAGATGCAGAGTTCAAAACACTTGAGCATCCTTACAGAATCCACTCAAGGAACTTAGTGAGGACATCAACAGCATAAAAGAGATCCAGTCAAAAATGAAGTATGCACTAATTGAAATAAAGAACAATTTACAGGGAAACAATAGCAGAGTGGATCAAGCTGAGAATCAAATCAATGATTGGGAACATAAGGAAGCCAAAAACAACCAATTAGAACAGAAGAATAAAGAATCTAAAAAATGAGGACAGTATAAGTAGCCTCTGTGATAATTTTGAGAGGTCCAACATTTGCATCATAAGGGTGCTAGAAGGAAAAGAGAAAAAGCAAAAAATTGGAAACCTACTTGAAAAAATAATGGAAGAAAACTTCCCTAATTTGGTGAATGAAACAGACATGAAGTCCAGGAAACACAGAGTCCCAAACAAGATGGATGCAAAGAGGTCTACTCTAAGAAACATCATAATTAAAATGCCAGATTTTAAAGATTAAAAGAGAATCTTAAAAGCAGCAAGAGAAAAGCTGTTAGTAACCCACAGGGGTGTTCCCATAAGATTGTCAGCTGATTTCTCTAAAGAAACTGCAGGTTAGATAGGACTGGCAACAAAAAGCAGGGACTGCAGCCAAGATTGCTTTAATTCATTTAGAACCAAAGGGCAAATAAAGAACTTCCCAGACAAGAAAAATCTATCTGAGTTCATCCTCATCATCAAACCATTACTGTATGAATGTTAAAAGGACTTATATAAGAAAAAGTAGAAGATCAAAACCATGAACATTGAAATGGCAATAAATACATACCTATTAACAATTGACTCTGAAAAACAAATTAAGCAAACAACAAGAATGGAGACATAATCATGGATAATGAAAGCATTTTGATGGTTGCTGGGTGGGAGGGCATTGTCGGGGAATGGGTGAAGAAGTGAAGGAGTTAAAAACTACAAATAGGTAGTTAAAGAATAGTCATAGGAATGTAAAGTACAATATAAGAAATGAGAAGCCAAAGAACTTATGTGCATAACCCATGGACATGAACAAGGGTGTGGGGATTGCCTGAGGAGGGGGTGCTAAGTGGAGGACAACAAAGAGAAAAGTTGGGACAACTGTAATAGTATATAATCAATAAACTACAATTTAAAAAATATAGTCATATCTTGGTGCTCATCAGCTTTAGATCTTGTCAAATCTGGTACCTGTTGCATTTTGATGAGAGAAAGAGTTTCAGCACTCAGTGCTGGAGCTCAGGACTCATTGAACTCACTAGACCTTGTGTGAGTCACAGCACCACCCTGCAGAAGAAAATGCTTCATCACTCATAGCCTGCTCACACCACCCATCAATTCTGGCACTCTTCACAAGTTCCAGAACAAATTAACGACAAGTACTGAGGTGCCACTGTAACCTGGAAAAGAAGTGTGTTCCGGCAGGTGGAGAGCTGTTATACACTTTACTGTGTGAATAAACCTGACAGTAGCATAATACACAGAAATCAGGTCCACATGAGCCTATTTCAATTTCAGCCTAATAAAGTGGCACCATACACAAGTTCCTTTTGGAGCTTGCTATGAAAGAGAAACAAACAATAAGAAAGGCAAAACAAATTTAACAAAAGATTCTCCCTACTTGTCCCGTTATTGCCTAGTGGTTTGCATCATGCAAAATTTAACACACGTGCAATTCTGGAAGAATATCAACTCCTTGGTGGAAGAACTCAGAAGTCAATAACCCTTTGAGATTTGACTCTTTTACTGTTAAAGTGACATTATTTTTAGAAGTTGGTGGATCCTAGGGAACTTTTTATTATCTATCCATGCTCAGAGTTTTGTTCTCAACTTATTCCCTGCTCTGTACCTAGGAATATTAAGGGATATTTAAGCTTATATGCAAGTACAAGTTGTACATGTGTATGTGCACATTGAGATGAAAAGATATAAAATCACTCTCATGGTTACAGGGTTAAGTACTGAAAAGACTGGTTTGTCATCAAAAGGATTTTTGAAATTGGCTCTTCAGGAAATCAGCAGTGTTCATGGTTTACCAGGTGAATGCCTAAAGAAAAAACTTTACTAGATGTAACTTTAAAATGTATTTATGAAATCACTAGTTCAGGCAAATTATAGCTGGCTAGAGAGTTGAGGGGAAAAACATCTCAGTTTCACACCTATTCAAAGAAACTGCAGCTCACGTCTTCTAAGACAGGGGTCCCCAACCTCAGGTCTATAGACCCATAAGGGTCTGGGCCTGGTAGAAACAGGGCCTCACAGTAGGCAGTGAGCTTTAACGTAATACTCTTGAACAATCCCACCATCCTACTCACCCCACTTACCCCAGTCCATAGAAAAATTGTCTTCCATGAAACCCATCTCTGGTGCCAAAGAGATTGGTGCCACTATTCTAAGAAGCTGATGCGAAAGCATATAGAAGTACAAAAGATGTATTAAAGAAAATGCTTCTGAAGGGAAAAAGAGGCAGTTGGAGGAAGGAAGAACGCCTGTCAGAGCATGAGGGCATTGAACACTGCGCTAGAGAAAAGGAATGAAAAAGATAGGTAGGAGGAGACTCCCAGTGCAGCAAAACTTGAACGTCTGGCCTGGGTGATGAGGAAGGGGTCCCTGAGCTGACATCATCTGTCAGAGGAGAAACTGATCTTCTTTTGTGCCTCCCTGTGTTCAGTCACTGACTGAGGGTAGCTAGTGAAAATCATGCCCTTAGCATAAATGTGACGATAAATTCAGAGCCAGTAGCTTTAGCTATCTATCACTTATATCATTCAAAGCAGGAGCTCTTAAGAGAATATGTTTATGTCTGCCACAATTCACCACTTGTACCACAAATATCTATTTCTGGGTCCAGCTTTTGGGTGTACATCTTCCTAAGTTCCCATGGGCCTTGCTTGTTGAAGGGGAAGGAAATAGAAAAGGTTAGTGAACTATAGCCTCCAGCCAAAGCCAATTAATGAGGAGAACTGTGGCCTTGCAATGAGCTACAGCAATAGAAACCTTTTCCTCCTTCCAGCCTTCCTGAAAGCTAGCAGTGGCCCGTGTATTATGTATGATACATAAGCCAGTACAGTGTAACAAGATATGGAGTATGTTGCCCCTGACCCCAAACCCGTAACTATGTACATCATACCTGAGACAATAATCTGTTCCCTCAATGATGCTTCATGCAGGAGGGCAAATAACGAGAGCTGTGACTTGGTTAAGTCTGTAGTAGTCTACAGTCGTTCTCCAAATCTATTTGGATATTTGCAGGGGCATACTAGTGAACTAAATGGGGGCATGATACAATAAGGACTGCCTCTGCAAGCTTTAGACTTTCAGTGATAATAACAATTTCCAACATCCCTCTGAGGAAGTGATATTGTTCTTTATTTATTATCTTACCTGGAAAAGGATGGCATGTTATTTATTTATTTATTTTAAAATTTTATTTATTATTTTTAGAGAGAGGGGAAGGGAGAGAGGCAGAGAGGGAGAGAGACATCAATGTATGGTTGCCTTTCACCTGCCTCCAGCCACGTACCTGGGTGGAGACCTGGCTTGCAACCTGGTCATGTGCCCTGGCTGGGGAATCGAACCACCAACCTTTGGGTTCACAAGCTGGCACCTTATCCACTGTGCCACCAGTCAGGGCAGGATGGTATTTAAAAGGGCTGCAATTTGGCCTCTCCACTGGTTTAACTCCTAATTCCACAGCCAAAACCCCAATGTGGGTATTGCGGTAACTGCCAAGGGGAGTCTGATTTTATATTTGGGGACCGAATAAACAACCATTGGGTAGATCCATGGACAGAGTGGGTCCATTGTCAGATTTTAGTCAGTCTCCATTTATTTTTTGCCATGCCTAAGCATCCAATCTTTTTTTTTTTTTTTTTTTTTTTTTTTTTAAAGCATCCACTCTTACACAGAGGCAACAATGATGCTTTGTGTATTCAGTACCCATAGCAACTCATGGTCAGACATTGTGTCCACTTGTCTTCAAATGTGTAGGTATTACCCTTTCTTTAGTGACCATAGTGTAACTGAGGAAATCAGCAGAGACTATAATGTTCTGTTGTGTTGCAGAGTTCTTCCGTCTAGGGAACTGACAACCTCTTTAGCCAATGTCTTCCAAATCTTCACATTGGCCCAGGTCTGGAAACTGAGCTTTTTGTTGAGGTGATCTCCTCAAAATTCTGTGTCTCCTCTCTTTCTTTCATGGGGTTATAGGGAATTTAGCTGTCACTCAGCTCCCTGGTTGCCTACCCATCTGTTTTGTCCTCGGGGCTAGCTGCTTCTTTAATTATCTCCAAAACTCCCGTGGGTCAAGTTTCCTTGGCTGTCTCTTTGACTTCGTCAGTCATTACAGTAGCTCCTGCCCTCCTGTCATGTTGGGGCACTATCGTCACCTAGGTATGATCAAATCCAGCTCTGAGGCAACTTCTCCTACTGTCAGCCCTTGTTGGCAGCAGAGAGCCAGGAGCAAACTTCTAAGTGACCCTGTGCCCCTGTCATTAGCACATGCCGATGGCCTTGGTGAATAAGTAGGATGTCTGGGCCCTCTTCTAGAATGTCATCACATGGTCTGTCTTCTTATTTCACACAAAATGTTCATTCCAACACTTATTTCTTCCTCTAATTTCTTCCAAGGAAACTTAGGAACTTCTATTCTATTTAATATTAGCCATAACTATGCCCAAGTGTCTAAGAGCAACCCTGGTGGAGAGTATTCTCATTGCCTGGGGTCCTTGCCTATATCAAACCCAAGTTGTGTTGAGGCTTCCTACATCAATAAATTCTTGTTTTCTTGCTCTTGCATTCCATCCTTTTGATCAAGTACTCTCACATCCAAGTACAGTGGCACATCCCAGCTTCTGCTTGTAAATGCCCCTAATTTTTTGCATTTCTTAGTATATTATACCTCTCTTTATGAGGCCCAGCAGATTGGTACCTATGTTATGATAGGATTTAACTCTAGTTACTAGCTTAGCAGCCAAGAAAAAGGTGGGAACAGCTACTGAAGTTAGCACTTGCTCCTTCATAGCAGGGGGGATTGTGCAGTTTCTTAGAGCAGAGTGAAATAGCTAGACCTTGCTGGGCAGCAATGGGACACCTCTCCAAGTTCTGCCAATTAAGGGACATCTGTAGAGTCATCATCTACATGAATATCATTCCAGATGTCTCCAAACCATTTTTTAGGGCCTCAGAAAAAAGCTTTGAATTTACCACAAAATATCTGCCCTGAAGGAGTTTGCAGATGTCTCTGGAATTTTGCAACAATAATTATCAAATTTTCAATTTGCTGCTGTGTCTGTTTTTCCACTCCAGGAGATAAGGATCTCCGTTTACGCTACCAAGGAGATTTTCTGGAGCTCACATTTAGCTATAATGGCTTGTTTACACTCCTTAGTCCTCATTATTCCTCTGCAGGACAACAGTATAATGTAGGAGTGCATTGTGTTTTTTAATGTGGCCCCAACCCTCATATTTTTCAAAGGCCTGAATCATTGCCTTTAATAAGTCATTTACTTTCACTGAACCATATTTGCAGGTCATAAGGGCCAGAATAATTAGCAACTATCCTACTCTCTTGGGCCACAGACTCTACCTCTTAGAATAATATCTTTTTCACTTGTGAGGTAGTGATTGATCCTGTCTCTCATTTCAATCTTATCACCTATTTTTGTACCAATCTCAGTAAAAATTTGATTTTTACCAAAAATTTGGGTAATTCAAATCATCGGAGAAAAGATAGTAATTGGCTTATCTGTATAAAACATTTATTGGATGAATACATGTAAAGGAACAAGGGAAGACATGATTGAAGTCTGACTACTAGGAAGGAGAGTAGGAAGGAAGCTTAGGTAGAAATCGTGTCAGACTGGAGCACACCTCTAAAAATATTTGATTACTTCAATGGTGAGTTTGTGAACCAAAGTAGTCTGTTGAGGCCCTATATTTTGCAGGAATGGACCTGACATGGTATCCATGCCAGGAGAAGCCCATAAGAAGTGTGAGCTTGTAATAAACATTGTGGTAGAAGGAGCAGGGCCACCCATCAGAACTTCCTGTGGCAGACCTCTATGGTACATTACCATGTTTGCCACATAAAACATGCAAATAGGTGCTGTGTTTCCAAAGGCTGTACCAGGGGGAGTGTGGGATGGGACCCTGTCAGTGAAGGAGCGAATACTTGCAATGCATGGACATGCAAGACAAAGTTATGACTAAGAAAATACCATCACAGCAATTGCTACTGGGATGTAACCTTTGATGGAGGTTAACAGTAGAGGAAGCTCAGCAAGATGTGAGTCATCACATAGGGTAGAAATGAGCACTTGAACAAGACTTAGACTCCAATCTTGCTTCTGGAGCAAAAAATTTGTCCAACTAGGTGTGCCCAGGTCCATGAAGCTTAGATTTAACTCTCCTATGTGCTCAATTATCAATCTTTCAATGTTTGTGTAGCTTTTGAACTGCTCAAAGTTGTCTAGCTGAGAGAGTTAGGACAACTGAAATCTAGTCTACACCCTGCTGCCCAAGCTGTGTGCCATGGCAAAGGGCTGTATTTACCTGGAAGAAGGGCTGCACCAAAGGGCCATTCATTTACCAAAGCACTAGTCTTGCTCAGAGAATGTGATTTTTTTTTGTTTTCTCACTGGGAGCAAAACATTGGCTAGATTGTTACCATCATGTATTAGTCTTTCCATAGAAAATGCATCAATTTAAATTTCTCATTTCTTCTTTTTCATTAATTCTAGGATTTTTAAGTATAATACTAATTTTAGAGAATCATATTCATATAGTTTATGATGATTGACCATCAGGATGACTTTGGATAGATCATATAGGATATATAAGTTTTTGAGTAAAAGAAAATGTCAAAGTGGATGATCTCAGTGTCATCAATGCTCCGATGATTTACCTCCTACAAGGTAAGGCACAACGGTGCACAATTTAGTATTTTTAACATCAAAATAAGATTTTAAAACATTTTTGTTGTTTACCTTTACAAAGATAGCCATTGCTACAGTATTTCACAATATATAGTTTTAATACTACTCAATAGATTTGTTAAAATGATATATGACATTAAGTACAAAATCAAGTTTGTCTCGTTTTTTATTTTTATTATTTTGTTTTCAATACCAGCATTACCACTTTAAAATAAACATAAACTTCTTCACTCACCACTAATATTTGCTGAAGACTGTTATATAAAAGATTGGCAATAGAATGCCACATGATAGTCTGATATTTAATTTTCAAAGTTTACCACCAAGGCAAATGTAAAATTTATGCATTTACATATTCTGGTTTCCTTTTCTATAGCATTCTCTTTAGGAAGGTTATAGTATATCCCCATCCTGCTGAAGTCAGCCATGGCCAGTTGCCTTTGTTTAGTGTGTGCCAGTTCCAAGCAGAATATTTTTAAATCTCAGATACTGGTTTGAAATACTTGTCCTTTAATACAGTGACTGGCGATATTCCAGGTGGAAACTGCTTCACTAAACTGGGTCTCAGAATAAAGATGTTGAAAAACAGGGCCTCACTTGGTATATAGCATAAAGAAAAAATTTAACTCATATTCAAATTAAAATACTTTTATTAAACAATTACATGTTAGATGATAGTATTTTCGATATATTGTAGCAAATTACACAGTTTTATTCTTCTTTAATGTTTTACTCTGAAATGCTATTTTTGTGAAATATATCACAGAAATGGTGTACTGCAGAACTTGCTTTTGTGAAAGTTGTCCTAGAGACAGTGCCAAACTCATAGTAAAAACTGAATTTGGTTTTTGAGTCAGATCCTCCCCACTCCAATAATACAACTCAACTTTATTTTGAGCTACTGAAGCTAAAACTCATTCTTTTTGGAGTTCCCCATCTTAAATATTTATTTATTTATTTATTTATTTATTTATTTATTTATTTATTGGCTGTGCACAGGTCTTACTTCTTTCAAGACCCTCTGTTTTCCCTTTACATGTGTTTTACATGTTGAAGCCTTCAGAAATAATGGCACTTGCAGTCCTCAACTGGTCCTCAGAATAGAAATTATTATGTCTACTAAGTTGAGGTAAAACATTGAAGTCCCTAGGATTTAAATAATTTTGTAGCATAGTATTCTAGCTATTTTTTTTAACTTGTGGTTGACTTCCTATGTGGTCCTAAACTAACTCCTGAACTATTTAAGAATCTGTTGAGGTAGAGACTAGGTATGTTCACATTTCAATAATAAAGTTTACTATAGCATCAATTCCTTTTCCCAAGCATCCCCAGTTTGGGGGCCTTCATAACTAGAAATGTATATTTTCATGATCTATTTGAAAGGAATCTCATCTAATTTACATGCTAATATGAGAATATGTATTGTCCATATACATGAATCATATAGTTTAGTAGTTTGCAACTTCCATACAAATTGGTCTTCATTCTCAACATCTTTTCTAACCTAAAGATTGACTGATTTCACAACACACCAATGACCAATTGGTTGCTATTTGAAACATAAATTGCTAACAAAATCTATATATTATACATCCACAAATAAGCACATATTTTGTAACAGTGAATAAAAATGATAGCATGTATTCTATGTAATATACATCCACATTTTCTTACTTTATTCTTCTTCCTTAACTACATTAGATTTTTCTGAGTTATTGTAAGTAACATGATTTTCCCATATTGTGAAACAATTCTGAACTAAGGAAACTTACCCTGCAGTAATGCAGATACAAGCAATATACAAAATTATACCTTATTTAGTAAAATCTATTTATAACAAGATCATTTTAAAACATTCATATGTTAAAGTTGGTTCTTATCCATTCAGCTACCCTATGTCTTTTGATTGGTGCATTTACTCCATTTACCTTTAAGGTTACTATTGATAGGTACTTATTTCTTATCTACCTTTCCCTTTGTACTTGTGTTCCTGTCATATTTTAAATTTTTTGTATTAACTCTTCAAAATACAGTATGTACTTTAAATATGTGTATAAATGTATTTTTGCATGTGTTTGGTAATATTGCAATTTATATTACATAAAAGAGTAACTCTTTAAATAAATGAATTAATGTAGGCATTTTGAAATAATGAAAAGAAAACTTTGTATTAATATAATTTGAGAAGCTGACAGAAGGCAGTCATAAAGTGGTGAATTGTCTAGATGTGAAAGGAAAAAAAAAGTACACATTGGTGTTTACAGAATAGACAGGGGGATGTTAAGAATAAAGGAAATGGAGAAGCCAAAGAACTTATATGCATGACTCATGGACATGAACTAAGAGGGGCATTGCCAGAGGAAATGGGGTACTTGGGTGGAGGTAAGCAAAGGGGGCAAAATTAGGACAACTGTAATAGCAAACTAAATAAAATATATTAAAGAGAAAAAAATTAGTTACTTTTAGCAAGGGTATAATCACCAAATGAAATATCTTCGTTCTTCATGAAAAATTATCAAAAACTCTTGATCAAGATTCCATATTGGCTAAGTTGGACCAATTCAAGGAAAGTATATTTGTTAGTAATAGATTTTTACCTCATAATAATGGGAAATGCTTCTGATTTCCATTCACACTTCAGACTCAAATACCAATTCTGTTGCAATTATTTGCAGCACAAGGGTAGCTAGCAAGTACTGGTTTTGACAAAGGATTTGTTTATTACAGCAGCATGTAGAGAATTTAAGAGCACAAACCCTATCAGGACAGTCATAATTACACTTTCTCCCCATCAAGCAAACTGCTAGTCTGCAGGGATTGCTAACAAAAGTCTTAGGTTTCTTGTTGCTGAATGTGTTTTCCCATGTTCAAATTTATGAGTGTTTTATACCAACTAATTAATGGGATTATGTCTAAAAAAATGTGAGGATGACCTTCATCAGACATAAGGGGGGAACTAGTATTTATTTGTATATTTACTTTTCTGTTTCAACATTATTGGTGCATATTCCTTTTGTATTGAAAATAAATCCTAGAGTTAAAGCAAGCAAGTTCAGAAATGCTAAACTAATAGTCATGGTCCACAGTATAAACAAGTTGGAGTAGCTTCCCATGTTTCTTACTTCAATAGTAATTAGCACAGACATAAAAATACTCATCTAGTAGAGGGTAAATTGCATAAGCAGCACATGTCCATAGGGAAAGAAATTTCAATCATGCTTATTGCCAAAGCCTAGAACATTTGCTAGCAAAATGAATGCTTAACAGATAGTTTTTGAATAAAGAAAATGAATAGCCATCATCAATAAATCTAACAAGTGCTGGTGAGGATGTGGAGAAAAGAGAACTCTAGTGCACCGCTGGTAGGAATGCAAACTGGTGCAGCCACTATGGAAAACAGTATGGAACTTCCTCAAAACACTAAAAATAGAACTATTTTATGACCCAGCAATTCCACTGCTAAGATTATACTCAAAGAATCCTAAAGCACCAATTCAGAAGAACCTATGCACCCCTATGTTCATAGCAGCATTATTTATAATAGCCAAGTGCTGGAAACAGCCTAAATGTCCATCAGTGATGAATGGATCAAGAACTGTGGTACATTTACATAATGGAGTTCTATGCAGAGAGAAAGGAAGAACCCTTACCATTTGCTATAGCATGGATGAATCTGGAGAGTATCATGCTTAGTGAAATATGTCAGGCAGCAAAAGACAAGTACCATATCATCTCACTTAATACAGAAGACTAATAGATGGGCAGAATGAAATCAGAGACATGGAAAAAAGAAAGGAACAGAATGACTGTAACTAGCCAGGAGGGGAGAAGTAGGGCAATGGTTTAGCAGAGGAGCTAATGTGGAAGACCCATGGCTTTGGACAATGAGATGGGGATTGCCTGTGGGAGAGGGGGAGGGGGATGGGGAAGGTGGGGCAGGGGAGAGCAATGGGGGAAAAATGAAACAATTATATTACAACAACAATAAAGAAAAAGAAGATGGTTTAATGTCTTCGAATAAAGAGAATTACTTCTCTCCCAAGAAGAACAATGTTTTTCTACCGTGTTCAAGCTATTATGTCATGAGAAGGAAACTTCTCCAAGCAAGGAAAGTCTGTGGACCAACCTGGTAGTCATTGGGGTTACCGATATGAGAACAGATTGCTTTACTTTTCAGTTATCTTTGCATATTATTTTCTTCCACAGAAAGTCTATTAGAATTTTTTTCCTTTAAATACCATCTTATCTTCTGCATACTTTTCAGTACCATAAAGTGAAGAATACAGTAACAATTTCCTGACCACTGTAATTGTCAAAGGACAATCATCTACGTGTTATCACCTAAATATTTGAGACAGAGGTGAAGTCGCTCAAGTGACTTGTTAATTGAAATATTTCCAGAATGTGTAGTTGTTACCACCTTTTCTAAGAGTTGTTGTGGTTCAATATTGGTGGTTTAGGACCTTTACGATCTTTTAATTGTACGTGAGATAATGGTATACTAGCTTTAGTTTGGAAAGCAAAACATTATCTTTCATTAGAGGTCTGTTTTTCCCTTATCTGTATTTTATAAAGTGTATTAATATATTCATTTTCTTCTATCACCACTCAAAATACAGACTGTACTCACCTACATTACATGAGAGAAAGAGCTTCAAACTAGTGACCTTTAGACATATTTTTAAAGGGCTTGTCTTTCCTAATACTGAACTCTCATATGAGATCTATCTGTGAATGAATGACAAGTTAAGCTTGCCAGTTCAGTCATAAATTCAGACTTAAGATAATTCTTTCATAAATTTCACTGCACTATGGCACCAAACCAATAAATATAGCCTATACAAGATGTTTCAAGTCACTTTCTAAAAACTAGGTATTTCAACTCCATGGCCTTAAAATTGATAGCCTCAATTCTCGACTTGCCTTCTAACCCTGATGGAGCTGATATAAGCGTGATGCTCCCTGAAAGCAGAAGTGCTATGCTTAAATTAAGCCTGTGATGGGGCAAAACAAGTCATATATTTAGGTGAAACTGTTTCTATTGGAGTAAGATATCTTAACATGTCAACAGAATATAAAACTCAATTTCACAAGATTTTTCTAGTGCCAAAAGAGATTTAAGTAGAACTATCATTTTTAGTCTTAAAAGAAATAATGTCTTCCTCTATAGGCCTCTACATTCCTTGCCCCTAAATTTAATTTCATCATTCCTCATAAAGACCATCATTGTTTAAGTCTTCATGAAAGCAAAATTACATTTCATTGTTTGGTCCATTTTCTGTTTTCACTTTTAGAAACATTGCTTCCAATTATTCCCTTATTCCTGCCTCTACTCACTTAAGAACACTAACAGCTTTCACAGGGCTTTATTCATTAGAGGAGAAAATAGATCTTATGGTTCCTTTTGAATATTATTATTATCTTAATAAAATATAAATAATTCCACAATCAGTGAAATATATGTTAGAACATATATTTTGCATATCCAGCAAAATAAAAATTAAGACCATTTTCCTAAAAAGAAGTAATAAAGCCTGAGAGAAGTCTAAAAATAAAGAAAAAAAAATCAAGAAGCAGCTAAAATGGCTTAAGATAGAAATCTGAGTTATTAAAAATGAGAATTTTAAAATAAACTTATTTTTATTGAAATTATTCTAGAATCATCATTTTAAAAACATTGTTTAAATTTTTCTAAGTGGCTATGCATTCTTAAAGTATCAGATGCTATTTCAAATGTTTAGTTTACTTATATTTGTAATCTTCTGCAATAATTTGTAAGTATCTTGATCTAACTCTTATTTTTTCCACTCATTACACTCAGGCATTGGTTCAGTTCCCCAAACCAAGCTCCCGATGTTTCTTAAATAGTAACAAACTAAACATATGTTACTTGAAAGGACTTTTAAATCTACCGTAAGCAAAAAAGGTAGATGTTACAGTAGAAAAAAAGTAGAAATAGCATATAAAATAAATGGGTCCATTTATAAATTGGCAGTTGCTCAAGAATCTTTCATCATGTCAGAGCATTTTTATTTAGGGCAAATGGGTTTTGGGTTAATTTCATGCCACTGTGAATCACTGCATTTTCCTTTCTCTTTTATTCCTTTGGTAACTAAAGTTCTTATACATTCAGTATTTAAGTTACAGGATGTGAATACCAGTAATGTGATACTTAGAACAAGAAGTTTTAAGAAAACGAAGAAGAGAAAGCTCGGCAGATGATTCCAAGATGGTGCTGCTAAGCATCAGGAAGAAGAGGTGGTGTCCCTTCTTAGATGAAGTGAAAGCTTGGTCTTATTCCTTTAGACCCTCACTGTCTCTTCTAGACTCTGTGCTTATCCAGGGAGTATTTTGAGAGAGAAGAGAACACTGAATAGTATCTCTCTGAAATTCCATGATTTCTCATTGCTGCTTTCACATCGTATCTCCAAAGCCTACGCTACCTTTAGACCAGGGTGCCAGGTGACCTGTGCGCATGTGACATCTCTTGTGCCACTTAATGTCACTGCTATTTATGGTACATACTGAGAAAAAAGAATACAAAAGATAATTAGGTAATTAGGTTGACTATATATTTTTATTTATACCCCAGTTCCTTAAAAACTAGTATTTGTTTTTTTGGTTTGTTTTTTTGTTTTCTTTTACTCACAGCAGATCTGATGTCTATTTCACCCATTTCTCCCCAGGAAGCTCTTGAAGCACCATTCCTGGTTGTCCTAGATAACAGTGTAGACCAAGGGCCTGGTGTTCTGTGAACATGGTGCCATGTGCTTTTGTTATGCAGTGTCCCTGACTATTGTACAGTCTAGACTGCAGAATTGTAAAGCCTCTTTGCCACCTTTAGCATTTTAAACCTTGTCAGCTCCCATGGTGTCAGAGACCACCAAATGATGATAGCAAGGAGGCCTCTGGTCTGGTGATGAAGAAGAACTTATAGGGAGCCTTTAGGAGATTTGGCATGCTTTACTATAGTGGCAGCAGGCTAAGACCACATGGCCGGGCAGCTAGGGGTGTCGGCAGGCACATGCATGATTGTCCCACCCTGTACAGCAGCAGCAAATTTACAGCAAAGACAGTCTTATATACATATTAGAAAAAAGGACGCTGTATACACCTTAGAACAAAGAGGCAGTGTACCCAGAGGTGACATCAGTTTGCTCAGAGTTGCTAAGTTGGTTGCCTTTGGGGGCTCAGTGTTCCAGGGTAAGATTAACTGGGATATGATTAACTCCAAGGCTAATTATTTGGCAGACTCCAGAGGAAGATCCAGTCATGTATAAAAGGGGATTGGGGACTCCCTAATCCTCTACCCCTAACAGACCCTCATCACAGTCAAATCCATTCTGTTAAACTCAGCACAGAAAGAGAAATATATTTCATAATGACAATGAATATTGTTTTTATGATGAGAAATGACATAATCAAATTACTATTATCAATTCACTGCTCAAAGGGACTATGAATCCTTATATAACTTTCTAATTGTCTATTTCATTTATATGCTTTCTTTTTATATCATTCCTTAGTAGGTTTTTATCTCACAAGTCTTAGATATATTTTATGGGTTATCTTAATGACACCTACAATCACCAGCTTCCAAAGACAATGCCATATACCTCACAATGTGTATTTGTAAAGTTACCAATGTTAAAGGAGCATGCCAACATACCAGGAGCTGCACGTAATCACACAAACTGCTGGCACTAGCTAGCATGCACTTCCTCTTGTACTTTTTCTGTCTCAGTTATTTATGGCTAGTTCAGCACATCTTTACTTCTACCATCTGCTTACTATCCTAGTTACAGAGCTGAGATTATTTTAATTAGGCTTGTCATCAGTGATTCACTAGTTGCTTAGACAGTTGGAAAATAATGCCTGAGCTAGTCTGTGGAATAGATTCTGTCAACTTTGACCTATGACTGCTGCTATTTTTGTCTTTGCTTTTAAAAATAGAGCATATTTCTCCATTCAAGATAAACGTGAGCCTGATTCCATTCTTGGCAATATAGTATTTTGTCCTTTGGGCTGGATTATAATCATTATGTTATAAAATGTGCAAAGTGCCTATGCTAAATAGCTATTTCTTGCCAACAATTTAAAGTGATGGATAATGCTGAATATAAACTAAGGGTGTAGTTTTTTCCATAAAGGATGTGCAAACTCAATATGAACTGCATTCAAATATAAACCACAAAAGAGTTATATTCTGTATTTTAAATTTGTGTGCACTATTTCTCACTAAAGCCAACTAATTAACATGGCCATACTTAAAAATAAAAGCAGATATTTATGTTGGATAAGCCTCTGTGAATTGCCAGTTGTAATATTAGTGAAATTAATATGGACCATGGAGAGAACATGGAAAGTGTACAGCTAAAATGTAGAGGATTTGAAGGAGATTATGCTGTCAGCTGCAAGATGAGCTGTGTAAAGTAGAAGCATTTCAATCTCAGGGATTTTTCTTTTCTTTTCTTTTCTTTTAAATTGAGGTAAAATACACATAATATAAAGTTAACTCTTCTGAAGTATACAATGCAGTGACATTTAGAACATTCAGAGTGTTGGATCATCATCTCTACCCAGTTCTAAAACATACTATTACTCACAAAAGAGTGCTCATACCTTTTAAGCAGGCAACATGCTTATTGTCCATGAGTTTATTGCAACCACTGGTCTGCTTGCTGCTTCTGTATATTTACCTATTTTGCATATTTCATATTAATGGAAACACAGACTATATAATCTTTTGTATCTGACTTCTTTCACTTAGCATAATACTTTTAAGGGTTATCTTTAACCATATTGTAATATACATCAGTGCTTCTTTTTATGGCTGAGTAATATTGCACTGTATTATATACCTCATTTTGTATTTTTTGATCTTTTAATGGACATTTAGATATAATATCCACCTTTTGGCTAGAAATATGTGATGTTTTGAATACACAAGATCTCTTAAAAAAAAACTCAGCCATTTTTAATATAACAAGAATGGTTTTTGCAACATCAATGTAACCTGGCAGTCAAGGAGATTGGACTAAAATGAGCATGCGTGAACAATGATGACTTCACTGTATTAGTCAGTGAGGGTGGTGGATGCTGTTGAGTGAGCATGCATACTGTGTGGCCATTGCATTCAAAATGACTGACTAAGTAGAGTAATGAATCTGAATCAAATTTTGCATTAAGCTTGAGCATTAATTCCTCTGTGGAAACTATTTGGAGGATTCAGAAGGCACAACTATGGGCAACTGGTGATTGGAAGATTCATCAAAACACCAGTGCCCACTCATGCATCACATCTTATGCATAGCATATTTTTTCAAAATAGCAAATCACCCCGGTGACTCAACCCCCTACAGCCCAGTTACCCTGTGACTTCTGGCTTTTCCCAAATCTAAAATCACCCTTGATAGAGAAGAGATTTCAGAATGTCAGTAAGATTCGGAAAATAGCCATTGATGTTTGGGGAAATGTGTGAGGTTCCAAGGTGCTACTTTTAAGGGGACTGAGGCATTATGGTCTGATAAACAAGTTCCTTGTGTCTTGTATCTTCTTCAAATAAATGTCTCTATTTTTCATATTACATGGCTAGAAACCTTCTGGGTAGACCTTGTGTGTACATAAATATTTGTTTGAATATGTTTTCAGTTTTGGGGGGCTCATACCTAGGACTAGAATTGATGGGTGATAGGATAATTGTGTATCTTTAACCTTTTGAGGAACCATAGTATTTCATTCTTTACATTTATTTATAAAGCTTACATTTTAATTCATAAGTCATCTTCATATAGTTTAACTGTCATTAAGATCAAAGGGCAAATATACATCACATTTATAGATGTGGAAACTAAGTCTTAGATCTGAATTAATTTAAGAAATATGCATAGTATTGTTCAAAAGTATTGACAAGGTTATTTTTAAAAGCCCTGGCTGGTGGCTCGGAGAATAAGGTGCCAGCCTGCAAAACCAAAGGTCACTGGTTTGATTCTTAGCCAGGGCACATAACCAGGTTGCAAACCAGGTCTCCAGCCAGGTCTGTATTTGGAGGCAGCTGAAAGGCAACCCTACATTGATGTCTCTCTCCCTCTCTGCCTCTCTTCCTTCCCCCCTCTCTCTAAAAATAATAAATAAAAACCTTAAAAAAGGTTATTTTTAAAGTTTACTCTATTTTACAATTTTATTAACTTAAATTTTAGGTGATCCACCAGTTATATCTGGCAAACCCCTTTCTTTTCGATGTACAGAGTTGCATCTCCAAAGTTGTTTCTCATTACCTGGAAAAGAAAGAAAAGTGCAGCTTATTTATTAGATCCCCAATGACCATCCAGCTCACCCTTGAGAACTTTTCAGTTTGTGAATCCTATTCACTCTTGCAATGGTTTTTGTTTGTTTTCACTTAATCTCAACTCCATAGTTTATTATTGAAGTTTATGACTGTGTTGAATTATAGGACACAGAAAGGAAGTTGGACACAGGAAGCAAGTTGGCAGGTTTGGATTATCCATAAAGAAAAGGATAAATCAAAGGAAAATTAAAATATATAAACCTTTCTTAAGAAGAGCTTTGTAACAAGCAAAACTTAGACTTGTGAATATTGAAAAGGATGAGGATATAACAGTCAAGGCACAAAATCATGAAAGATGTAAAATGTGAAGGAACACAGGACAGATAATTTTTATATTTGGCATCATTTCTGTGTTTCTCAGTTTTTCGCTCAAGTTATTTTCTGCTCTAACTTCATTTTTAGCTCATCTCCCTGCTAAGCACTTCACATTTCAGTTCCCCTCTGGGCCTTTAGGGGAGATGGAAAGTAACAGTTAAAACTGGTTATGCCCAATAGTCACAGCAGATTTTGTTTACAAGATGCTCCCTGTTACAGTGTTTGCATTGTCTAAATAACAGGCAATAAAATCTATCAGCTGGAAACCTCCCCTTGTTGCAAATGAGCAGACTATTTTAATCAGCACCTTCTGCTGAGCAGCCTTTCAAGAGCAGTCCAGTTTTAATATTAAGAGTGCTATCTGAAACCTTCAGATAGAACCAATCTGTAAGTAAGTACTTATGGAATGACCATGCACTCAGAACTAATACTATAAAAAGTCCATGCTTCTGAGAACTTAACATCAATCTGTGGGAACAGACTAACTGAATTTTTTTTAATTAGGGAAAGATATTTTTATGGTTCTAGGTATAAATGTAATAAAAGATCAAAGGTGGAGGAAATCATTTGGGCCTAGATATTCAAATACAGTTTCAAGGAAGAGCTACACCTTGAATTGAGTATCAAAGAATTTCGCAAATGTGAAATTATGAGGGAGATGAAAGGAGAGATGGTAAAGACGAATGTGGTTATGAGGGAAAGAGTTGGCTAGGATTCATGTGAGTTAACATTAAAAAATAAAAATGGGTGGAAATGTGGGAAACAAAGCTTAAAGAAGGCCTTGCAAGCTATATGGAGAGTAAATTAACTAATAAAGGAAGCCATTGAAGCTTAATGAACTGAGAATTAGATTGATTTCCCATTACTAGAGATGAATGGTTACAAAATTCTTCAGAGAGATAACCAGGAAGTGTGGAGATTACAACTCACTATGACCCACAGTGAGGAGATGAGAGTCAAATGAGGCTGTAGGAATGGAGTGGAATAGAAAGGGAAGCAATATTTTTCTTTGTTCTTTCTTGGCCTCATTAACTGGTCTGTAAAAGGATACATATTTCTATATTAGAGATGAATAAATTGAGAAGTTTTATGATTTGCACAAGTAGAATGTAAAAGTTAGATATTCACATTTATCTACATTAGTCCAAATCACATGCTATTTCTTTTACTTTTTCTATGGTTAACAGGAGGGCCAAAACATAAAATAAGGCTTTCAAACTACAATCATTCTAGTGTTTCTCTTTATAAATTATAACCTATGTAATCCATCTGTCATGCATATGAATCATAAACAATAGTTATGATTTGATCAATACAATTATGTGTTTGCTTTGAAATTGATAATGGTGTTCTAGGTAACCCTACTTTCCCTCTAAATGTGGTGTAATATCTCAAATTCTTACTCTTGCCATTGTGCATTTGTTACCTGGAGCTAGTGCCTCTTTTTGCACCAGGTGGAACGCTCATCAACGCTTAGAGCACCAACCCTCAGCTCCCTTCCTAACCCACCTGAGTTCTACAGCCTTATGTTATTGTCAACTTTTAAATGATTTTAGTCAGTTTTCAAAATCCAAAGATTATATGCAAACTCTCCCCTGGTTCTGATGTAGGTAGAGATTTTTTTATTTCTTTGGTATTACCATCTTCTTTCCTTCCTTTATTATTTAAAAAAAATTCTAACAAAAATCACTCATCCATTTCAGTATCTCCCTTCTATATTTTTCTCATTCCATCTTCCAAAAATATCCATGTCAGACTGAATCCCGACTTCCTCTACTTTTTACTGTACTATAGTTTTATAACTGTGTCAGTGATTTTTTAAAAGGCCTCTGTTCTTAGAATACTCATATATATTTGCTTTTTTGTTTAACAGCTTAAAATATCTCTCTGAGGGAAAGATGGTGTGCATATGTCAAATGCTTTCTCATGTAGTAATTTGAGACTAAACGGAAAAAGCTTCTAGCACTATTGAACATCATTTGAAAACAACACATGTTTAGCTCAAGCAATTTCGATTTTCTTTAATTTTTTTTCCTTGAGATAGTCTCTTCTCATATTAAACTATTCTGATAGACTGACAATGAGAAGAAAAGGATGTTAAGTGTTATAACCAATAGAATCTCTCCATTGTGGGAATGATTTTGCTTTTAAGAATCAATACTAAAAATGTTCTTATGAAAACCCTGTGTTTTAGCTGTCACAAAAAGTTTTTCTACATTTTGCATCCTGTTCAGGTTTTTTTTTTTTTTAATGCTACTCTAGTTGAAATCTTGATAGACTAGTAAAGTTGTCATATGAAATCTGAGTATACAACTACAGAAAAATGAATTATGTAGAAAAGCATTCTGAAAGTATACATTATTTAAGCAAATGTAGAAACATTATAAGAAATTATACCGTTTTATTTGGACATTTATATAATACCCTATTTCAAAGTTCAGGGTTTGTAATCTATAAGGTTATTACTACTTTAAAAATATATAACATTGGAATGCATTATAATCATATAATTTCAAAATCAAGAAGCCCATTAAAACTGAGATATAAAATAATTTTTCACAAATGAATTTGTGTAATCTGTGAAACATCATTAGTCAGAGTAATGTCATTTGAGAATCCTTATTAACTTAAAAAAAAAAACAAAACAAGGAATCATGCCAAATAGAAATAAATAAAGGCTAGATCTAATATATTTTAGGCAATATTGCTTCTTTTCATACTTAAAGGCATTCCTACCTGTTTTCCCCACAGTACAGCCTCACCTATTCCCTTCTGACTAGATAGTTTTGCATGCCCTATTCCTTCTGCAAAATATGTTTTAGTTTGACTCTAAAGTTTGCTTCAGGTATCTGTTACTTCCTCCTCAGAGGTATTCTCACTTTCTTGCCAGGTTAATTATTATTTGTCAATAGCACTTTGTTCTGCTAGATTATTAAACTCATAAGGACCAAGAGCAAGTCAGTTTTTAGTGCCATATTGACATATGATGTATTCGCAATAAATATTTGCTGAGTGTATTAGGATATAACCAGCATTTTGTTGTTGTTGTTGTTGTCATTAGACTTCATCTTGACCCTATAATTATTCATGAATGGAAGGCTGTGCATATCAATGCCTCATTTTACTAAGTTGCCTTAATAATAGGGAACTTTTTGTAGTCAGCATCTAAAGTGAGCAAAAAAAGATATCTTTATAAGTACCTTTCCCATGACCATCTTAATGTCCATAACTTTTACAAACACAATAAAGTGTTATATTTTTAAAGACAGCATAAGGATAGACTATTGAATATGGCTATAAATGAATTCATTTGCATGAATTCATTTGTTTTATCATCACCTAAGGAACACTGTCTCAAAATTATCTAATCAATATGATTTGTTTTATTGTATTTCCCCATGCAACACCCTTCAATTTACCTTTTCTAGCACTTATCTACTGTTCTCATTAGAATACAAGGCCAGTGAGACTTTGAGTTCATGTCTGTCATTCTACCAGGGCCTACCATCCATAATGAACAAAGCAGGAGCTCGGTAATTGCAGAAACAATGCATAACTTTTATTTCATACAAAGCAGAGAGAGTGAGTCAAAAAAACCTCTTGGAAAAACCCTTTAAATCTGCAGAGGTTGCCATTTAGATCATTCATCAGACAGACAAGCCTGTAAAAGGAGAGGCCAAGGAAATATTGAAGTGATTAGGATCATAGAAGAAATGGCATGAGGTTACGCTGAAACCCTAATCACAGGAATTGGAAGAATTTGAACCCTTAGGATTCAGAAGCCTCCTTAGCACAGGTTCAGTGTAGAGGAGATTATTCATTCGTTCTGTCATTCAACACCCTTTGCTGATCATCTGTCATTAAGAGCTGCATTCTTCCCTGGCTGATGGCACAGTGGATAAGGTGCTGGCCTGTAGACCCAAAGGTCGGGGGCTTGGTTCCCCAGCCAGAGCATGTAACCAGGTTGCAAGCCAGGTCTCCAGCCAGGTCCTTAGCTGGAGGCAGGTGAAAGGCAACTATATACTGATGTTTCTCTGCCTCTCTCCCTTTCCCTCTCTCTACAAATAATAATATCTTCAAAAGAAAAAGAGAGCCGCATTC
Organism: Noctilio leporinus; assembly: GCA_004026585.1. Taxonomy (NCBI): domain Eukaryota; kingdom Metazoa; phylum Chordata; class Mammalia; order Chiroptera; family Noctilionidae; genus Noctilio; species Noctilio leporinus. Next base: position 164,656 of record PVIW01001114.1, read on the forward strand.
TAGTTGTGGGGATACAGTTCATCATTCTGGCTGCTTAAAAAATATGGATGAATCAAATATTCCATGTACAAGTCACTAAATTCTCTAAGTTATAATCACAAGAACCCAAATGCCTTCCAGAAATCATCCTGTATCAATGTTGTTCTGGGTTGAACTCCTTCTGCTGGATTCACCCTATTCTGTCCAATGTGATACAAAAGCTGCCCCATAAAGATCAGAGGCTTCCTTTTCATTTAGCTCCTTATTTCAGAGCTCAACACAAAGCCTGGCACTCAGAGCTCAGGGAATGTAACTATAAGGAATAAATTTTACTAGTCCAGATCAGTTAACCAGTTCTCTGTGACCTTAAAACAATCATGTCACTTTCTACCTTGTGTTACTCCACCTAACAGGTGTGTGGGTGTGTGTCTGTTTCATAGTGTTTTTTCTTTTCATTTTTTGTCTTCTATTTTTGAGGATAAATAAACTGATAATGGAAATCACTTACTACAACTCCTGGAGCACAGTAAACACACAGAAAGAATCAACTATTATTTCCTTTGAAATTATTAATAATTAAAATTGGAAATAATTTTATTTCTACTTTCATAATTATTAATAGTTCTTCTATCAAAGGATGATTTTAAAGAAAAATTCAATTATGAAAGTGATTCTTTTTTAGTTCTAATGACTGCTTATTCCAAGGCATGCATTTCTGTGTAAGAGCCCTGACTTTGAGATATGTTGTTGGTACTCTAAAGGATACTACTGGATTGAAATTTTCCCATGGAACCTAAAACATCAGTGGTAGTAAGTGAGGCCATTGAATAGGCTCATTAATTCTGTCAGATGATTAAGGAACCATCTGGTGCCTGTCACCTATGATTGACATGGCAGGGAATAAAATCTACCATGATGGTGGCCTCACAGTAGTTTCCAGCTGATGTATCTTGTCTAATTTTAACTTTTATAGTAAAAAAAATAATCTCACATTTTATCAATATGTTTTTTCAACTGAAAGAACAAGAAAGAGAATGGGCCAGAGATAACAGATGGCACCCTTATCATTTGTAAAGAAATGAGAGATAATGTTGGCTACATGTTATTCATAAGTACTCATAGACTATTTTAATTTTGTCAGGATGGAGGCTTATTCAATTATAACCCAATTAAAGTGCACAAAAATACTATAGTAACTATATTTTATATACTACTTAATGTGTACCAGATACACAATAAATCATTTAAACTATATATGTTGTTTAACCATTTAGATAACATTTTTGTTAGCATGTATTATTATCTATACTTTATAGATAAGGAAACTAAGGACCAGGGAATTTAAAAAACAAAACAAAACATTCCTTAAGACCAAATACAGGGTTTGTAAATGGTGGATATGCTATCAAAATCCAGGTATCAGAACTGTTCAAATCTTAACTATGAACCTGCATTACCTCAAAAGGATAAATATATATGCCTGAGCATATTATTATTGATTAAAAAAAAAAAGTAGTCATTAAGAATTTTTTCTTTAAAAAAATCATTCTTCCTAAAAATTTTGGGATGTATTAACCTACAAAATATCTACATAATCAACATATATATTTTTTTAATTTATGAGTTCACTGATTTGTCAGATTTATCTCTTTTAAAAGTCATTTAAGTATTTTCTTGTCAAACTTTCTAACAAGATATAAGTCATAAAAATAATATGACAGTCTGACAGGCATCTGTTTACTTCTTAGTTTGTTTCCTTGCTCTGATTCACTGGTTTGAAGGATTCAGGATTTAAGCAGTAAAGGGGGCCAATGTGAAACAGTACACTAAAATTCCCATCTTATTAGAACTCCTATCATTACATACTCTCAGCAACATTATCAGAATATAAATAAAACTGTTCCAGAATCGTACATTTTCAGGCTCTTAATGGGGAAGAATGATTGATACTACATGTTGAATACACCCAAGGGTAGATGAGCAATCAATGAGTTATCATCAGTGCATAATATTATCTCATTCATTAGGCCAAGAAAATGAGAGACAGAGGAAAAACACAAAAACAAAAATAGCTGATGGAGAAGAGATAGCAATGTAGATTATGAAAAAAAAACAACTATTGACTTTTATAAAATCAGAAGCTTCTGAAAGGTAAATTCATCTTTCTGTCATCACTACTTTACATATTCCTAACACAGTCAAACATTTTGATTAAAAGGATAAAAATAACCAGAGTTAATGTTAAATGTATTTCACTCTACTTTAAAGGGGAAAAACGATATCAATATTGATCGCTACCATGGAATTGTATATAAAGAATGTTGGTGAGGTGTGCAGGTATGAGAGCTTATCCACAGTCACCTGCATTTTCAATGTGTTCTGTGTTGTGAAAGCTGATACTTGGAGTAAAAACTCAATTACTTTACCCTACTATATTTATAGAATTTAAAAGCTGGAAAATGTTAAGACAGAGCACCAAGGACCTATGAAATAAGATGCTTAAATCAAGACAATGTCTCTTAAATTCAGGTCTTGTATTTTCTATGTTAGCATTTCCCAAAAATTGACCCATAAAAAAATTGACCCATAAAAAATTGACCCAAGTACTATAAGAATGATGGATTCTATGGAATTTAAAGTAAGGTCAAGTGTTTCAATTCACAAGTCCTATTTTAAATTACCATGCCCTATATATATTTATTAGCTGTATAGATGAACTATATTAATAGATAAGATGTTACCATAATGTAAATATAAAATATATAAAAGACAGAAAACAATAAAAATCTCCCTTCTTCTTTTAACTCCATCTGCTCAATTACTGAATTTTCTCTTTATGCTCAACCATAAGTGCTCCTATTTTTAGTGTCTTATGTATTCTCCCAAAATGCCTTTATATATCAGCAAATATAGGTATTTTATTATATCCCTTTTAAACAATTAGTGGCACATAATTTATATGTTCTGCCCTTTTTTTTTTTTTACATCAATGTATGGTTGCATTTCACCTGCCTCCAGCCACAGACCTGACTGGAGACCTGGTTTGCAACCTGGTTATGTGCCCTGGCTGGGGAATCAAACCTGCAACCTTTGGGTTCGCAGGCTGGCGCTTTAACCACTGTGCTACTAGCCAGGGCCATTCTGCACTTTTTTTCGCTAAACAATATATGTGATAGATTATTTCCTATCAGTACACAGAGAGCTTCTTTATTTTTTATTCAGCTATGCTATGTTCTCTATCATGAAAACACTGGGCATTTATTTATTTAAAATCTTTTCCTAATACATACAATGGATTAAAAAGAATTTTGTACAATGTCAACTTGTAGTACATGTACATATATGTCTAGAGTAAATGTCTAGAAGTAGAGTATTTGGATTAAGTATATGTGCACTTATGATTCTTCTCCAGAGAGATTGTACTAATAATGTATGAAATTGTACTAATAACCCTACAGGTACAGAATTGACATAATTTAGAATTTTCTTATCATGTTATTTTTAAAAGAAAAATATATATGAATACTATTTCAAAATCTTTTTCTCCTACTAGAGTTCAATTTAAGCAACTTGCCATATTTTTGAGTCATTATTTTCCCCTTTTCTGTGAACTTCTTAATCAGAGGTTATACTTATTTTCCATTGTTATTAATCATTTTGTTATAAATTTGTAGATACCTTTTACATATTAGAATAGCACTTTGTATTTGAGAGCAATTGGGAATACTTCTCACAGTTCATTATGTTTTGAATTTGCTTATAAAATGTTGCTATGTAAACTTTTTTTTTTTTTTTTAAAGATTTTGTTTCATTATTTTTAGAAAGAGGGGAAGGGAGAGAGGCAGAGAGGGAGAGAGACATCAATGTATGGTTGCGTTTCATCTGCCTCCAGGCACAGACCTGACTGGAGACCATGTTTGCAACCTGGTTATGTGCCCTGGCTGGGGAATTGAACGTGCGACCTTTGGGTTCGCAGGCCTGCGCCTTATCCACTGTGCTACTTTTAATGGATATTAATTAGAAAGAGTATCCTTATCAATTAAATCTTTGATCCATTTGTAATTTGTAATTTTTCTTAGCCTTTAGTGTGAGCCATATATTAATCTTAATTTTTGTCCAGGTGTCAGTCTATTTGTTAGAGTACAATGTAATAAATAGCTCATATTTTTCTTACTGATCTGAGATGACATGGTAATCATGTGCTAAATTATCTTGTGTGACTGTGTTCATTTATGGTCTTTGTTTTATTTTATTGAACTCTGTAAGCTTATGCATAAGTGCTACTATTAGAAATTTATATAAAATATTAATTAAAAATTAAAAAAGACACAAATAAATACAAATATATCTGTTTATGTATTGGAAAAATTAATATTGTTAAAATGTCCATCTACCCAAAGTGATCTACAGATTCAATGTAATCTTTATCAACATTTTAATGACTTTTTTCACAAAAATAGAAAAAACATTTTTAATCTTTAAAAAAATAATTACAATTTACAATGGCTGCATCAGTCTACATTCCTACCAATAGTACACTAGGGTCCCCTTTTCTCCACATCTGTGCCAGCACTTACTGTTTATTGACTTATTGATAGTAGCCATTCTGGCAGGTGTGAGGTAATATCTCATTGTGGTTTTAATTTGCATCTCTCTGATTATTAATGATGTTGAGCATCTTTCCATATGTCCATTGGCCAACTGTCTTCTTCGGAGAAGTGTCTATTCAGGTCCTATGCCCATTATTTAATTGGATTGTTTGTCCTCCTGGTGTTAAGTTGTGTATGTGCTTTTGTATTTTGGATGGTCTTATTAGATGGTCTGGTATGGAATGGGTTCCCTTTTCATTTTGTTGATTGTTTTTTTTTTTTTTTTGCTGTGAAGAAGATTTTTGGTTTGTTGCAGTCCCATTTGTTTATTTTTCCTCTATTTCCCTTACCCTACAAGATGTATTAGCAAAGAAATTGCTGTGAGAGGTGTCTGAGATTTTACTGCTAACCTTTTCTTCTAGAATTTTTATGGTTTCATGGCTTACATTTAAGTCATTTATGCATTTTTAGTTTATCCTTTTATAGTGTAAGTTGGTGATCTGGTTTTATTTATTTATATTTTGCATGTACCTGTCCAACTTTTTCAACACCAGCTATTGAAGACTCTGCCTTTACTCCATTGTATGCACTTGCCTTCCTTGTCACGCAGGCCAATGGAACAGAATAGAGAGCCTAGAAATAATTGCGATCAATTGATTTTTGAAAAAATTTGCCCAGAATTCACAATGGGGAAAAAGACTGTGTCTTCACAGTCCTAGAAAAATTGGATTTCTAAATGCTGAAAATTTAAATTGGACCCTTTACTCATACCATATTCTCAACTCAAAATGGATTAAAGATTTAAATATAATACCTGAAACTCTGAAAGTACTGGAAAGAAACTTCTTGAACAGTCAACCATTAATTTTTTGGGTATGACTCCAGAAGCACAGGTAACCAAAGCAAAAATAGACGAATGGGATTGTACCAAATTAAAAATTTTCGGCACAACCAAAGAAACAATCAACAGCATGTATAGACAGTCTATGGTAAGGAAGAATGATATATTTGCAAACCACAAATCTAATGAGTTCAATATTCAAAATATATAAAAAACTCAAATCAACATCAAAGAAACAAGTGACCTAATATGAAAATGGGCAAATGACCTGAATAGATACTTCTCAAAAGAAGATATACAAATGCCCAACATATATATGAAAAAATTCTCAAAACACTGATTATTAAGGGCATGTAAATTAAAACCACAACATACCACCATGTTCATGTTAAAATGATATTATACAAAAGATAAGGAATGGCTAACTAGGATGTGGAGAAGACAGAACTCTTGTACATTGTAGGAATGTAAATTGGCACAATCATTATGGAAACAGTATTGAAATTTCTCAAAAAATTAAAAATAACCCAAAGGTCGTTGGTTTGATTCCCAGTCAGGGCACATAACTGGGTTGCAAGCCAGGTGTCCAGCCAGGTCCATGGCTGGAGGCAGGTGAAAGGCAACTATACATTGATGTTTCTCTTCTTTCCTTCCTCTCTCCCTGCCCTTCTTTCTAAAAACAGTGAATAAAATATTATAAAAAAATAGAGCTACCAGCAATCCCAACTGTGTGTAAGTGCTAAAGAAGTGAAATTAATAACTCAAAAAGGTATCTGGCCCTGGATGATGGCACAGTGGATAAAGCACTGGCCTGCAAACCCAAAGGTTGCTGTCTCAATTCCCAGCCAGGGCACATAACCAGGTTGCAAGCCAGGTCTTCAGCCAGGACCATGGCTGGAGGCAGGTGAAAGGCAACCATACATTGATGTCTCTCTTTCTCTCTGCCTCTATACCTTCCCCTCTCTCTGGAAATAATAAATCAATTAAAATCTTTAAAAAAATGATATCTGCACTTCCATATTGAAAGTATATTATTCACAGTAGCCAAGATTTGGAACTAACCTAATTATCCATTGACAAATGAAAGCACAAAGAAAATGTGGTATGTGTGTGCAATGAAATATTCAGCCATTATAAAGCAGGAAATTATGTCATTGTTACAATATGAATAAACTTAGAGGATATTGTGCTAACTATTATAAGCCAGGAACAGAAAGGCAAGTAATGTGTGATCTCACATAAACTGGAATTTAAAGTCAAACTCATTAGAAATATAAAGTAGAATGATGATTAATAGGGGTTGGTGGATAGGGGAAATAAGAAGATATTGATCCAGTTGTATAAAATTTCAGTTATGCAATATAAATAAATTTTGGAGAGCTAATGATATACAGCATGGGACTATACCACATTATACACTTGAAATTATGGGCCCTGGCTGGTGGCACAGTGGATAAGGTGCTGGCCTCCAAACCCAAAGTTCGCTGGTTCAATTCCCAGCCAGGGCGCATAACCAGATTGCAAGCCACGTCTCCAGCCAGGTCCCCAGCTGGAGGCAGGTGGAAGGCAATCATACACACTAATATTACACACTAATATCTCTCTCCCTCCCTTCCTACCCTTCTCTCTAAAAATAATAAATAAAATCTTTTTAAAAAAGTTAAAAAAATAAATTATCTAGGAGAATAGATCTTATGTTTGCACCACAATAAATAAGTAAATAATAGGTGAGACTGATTTTGGTAATCATTTTACAATGCATGCACACATAAAAACATCAAGTTTTATGCTGTAAATGTATACAACTTTTATTTGTTAGTTACACCTCAATAAAGCTAGCAAAAAGTTTAAAATAAATGTATAATGTTTATTGTCTGAAAAGGTGAGGTTGTGTCCATTTTATTTCCTTTAAATTTTTTAGAATTTTTCAATTTTTACTTAATTATTTTTCCACATGAACTTTAGAATGTTTTACTTATAAAAAAATAGCCTACTCATATTTGATATTTCATTGGCATCATATTAAATTTATAAATAAAAAATAATTATATTTATTTCAATGTGCCTTCTTATTCAAAAATGTTTTATAATTTTTTGTTTAAACTTCTTTTATGATAATGATTGTTTAAAGTTTGCTTCCTATAAGTATTATTCATTTCACATTGTGCACATTCTAGAAATATCACCTAGTGTGTTGATATTTTGAATTGGATAGTTCATTCCAGTATATTAATATTAAAATCAATTTGCATATATTGATTTTTACATCAATGTCTACAAATATTCTTTTATATTTGTATTATTTTTTAAAACTAATTCTCTTGAGTCTTCAAAGTAAATATACAAATATACAAAAAAAATGTATCATCTTCAAATAAAGATAGATTCATCAACTAGTTTATTTTTTTTGTAACTTTTTTTGTACGTGTTGATGAGTACCAAGATAAGATATTTAATAGTAGCAATGAGAGTGGGCATTTGTCATTCATTTTTTACATTAATAGACGTACCTTCAGATGTTTCTCAATTACAGTATGGTAACTTTGAGCCTGAAACCTAAATTCTATAAAATGAAAGAAATATCTTTAGATTCATGTTTTACTTGCTTTTATTCAAAATGTTGTTAAATTTCCAGTTCCTATAGATATGATGTGATTTTTCTAATAAATTTATTTTAAATTATATTAATATTTAATATTTTTAAATTCCTGGGGAAAAAGTAACCTACTTATTCATGAAGACTAGCTTCTTAAATAAGCTTTCATTGTCTGTATATTAATATTATATTTAGAATTTTTCACTTAACCTACTATAAATAAATTGCTCTATCATTTCATGTTTGTTACAGTTAAAGTCAGATATTTTTGTATTAAGGTTATACTCATTTGTACAAGATGTAGAATATTTCTTATCTGTAATAATTTAACTGTTTTGTTTAAGCTTTCAGTTGATACAAAAACTCAATTTGCTATGATATTATGTTGTTTTATAATTAATAGATGCTTCCTGTAACTTAATTGTCAATCAAAATGGTTCAGCTTTCCTGATGAAGTTGCAACCTTGTTGAAAGCATAAAATTTATATTTTTAAGTAGTGTTATGATAATATTCTTGACAGCTCATCTCTTTTTTACACACACTATAACTTAGTTATGAAAAGATTAGGTTAGATATCTTGGACAAAGGTCTAATCTCCAAAATATACAAAGAACTCATATGACTCAATACCAGTAAGACAAACAATCCAATTTAAAAATGGGCAAAGGCCTGAACAGAAACTTCTTGAAGAAGGACATATAGAATGCCCATAGACATATAAAAGAAGGCTCAATATCACTAGCCATCAAAGAGATGCAATTAAAACCACAGTGAGATACTACCTCACACCAGTCAGAATGGCCATCATTAACAAGTCTAAAAAAAAAGAAGTGCTGGCCAGAATATGGAGGGAAAGGAACTCTAATGCAACTGTTGGTGGGAATGCAGACTGGTATAGCCACTATGGAAAAAAGTACAGAGTCTCCCCAAAGTTCTAAAAATGGTTCTGCCTTTTGATCCAGTGATCCCACTGCTGGGATAATATCCAAAAAATCCTAAATATCAATTCAAAAGGACCTATGAACCTCTATGTTCATAGCAGCACTATTTATAATAGCCAAGTGCTAAAAGCAACCTAAGTGCCCATCAGTAAATGAGTGATCAAAAAAACTGTGGTATATTGACACAATAGAATACTATGCAGCAGAAAGAAAAAACTCCTACCCTATGTTATAGCATGTTTGGAGATGGAGAGTATTATGCTAAGTGAAATAAGCCAGCCAGTGAAAAAACAAAACAAACAAAGGAGCAAAATTGACCCAGAGGCATGAAAACAAGGAACAGACTGACAATGACCAGAGGGGAGGAGGAAGGGAAATAATGGGGTAAATAAACGGAAGGGTCTAGTTAAGGAACATGTACAAGGGACCATGGACATGGACAACAGGATGGGGATGGATTGTGAGAGCAGCAGTGGGTGGGAAGGTTAGAGGAGAGCAACTTGGGAAATATTATGACAAATGTAAGAGAACAAAAATAAAAATATATATTAAATAAATAAATAAATAAATAGGTTAAATACATATATTCTCTTAATATTCATTATAATAGATAGCAAATGAAAAGGGAGTTTAATGACTGAGTGATAACATAATAGAAAATACTTTTACACTTCACCACTGAAAACAAGTTGTTCAATCAGTAAGTTGAAAATTATATTGTCATTTAAAAATTAAGTTTCTTTTCCTTCAAGTTTTAACTAGGGAAGATAATATATGTAATATTTAGTCTTCAGTTTGGGGACACAGTGAATTATTGAATACCTGTCCTCTTAAAACATCTCTAGGGTATATCACAGGCTGGTTACCTGTGCTCAATGAGCATTTGGATCACCCTCTATGGTTTGGCCAAAGAATAAGTGATTCCTGGTGACACATTTGAGAAAGAACTAGTGTAGTATCTTCTTAAGAACAAAGCAGGAAGAGAGAGAAGCCAATTATACTCCATTATCTATCTTCAACCTTCTTGCATACAGAGAAAAATGTGAGGCCAAATTTCATATATGTTCAGATATATAGTCATTATTCATATTTAGAAAGTTTAATTTTTGTGTAGATACCATTTCATCCAATAATACTAAAAAATGTTGAAACTGAACTGATTTTCATCTAAAAAAGGGGAAAACAATTTCAATGAGCAAATTTAGAAGGAAAGTGACATTGAAAGGGAAGTGGGTTTTATGATTATACTCATGGATCCTAGTTGATTAATTTTCTGGTGACTACATTTGACCTCTTGCATGGTTTTGTTGATTTGTTAAGAGTTGCACATTTTAAAAACATAAAGAAGGCCCACACTTGTGGCGCAGTGGATAAAGTGCCAACCTGCAAACTCTAAGGTCACTGGTTCAATCCCCAGTCAGGGCACATAACCAGGTCCCCTACCTAGAGGCAGGTGAAAGGCAACCATACATTGATGTTTCTCTTCTTCTCTGTCTCTCTCCCTTCCCCTCTCTCTATAATAAAAAAAAAAAAAAATTATATATATATATATATATATATATATATATATATATATATACACACACACACATACACAGATACATGCTAAAAAATAAAATACAAAAAAAACCCATAAAGAAACAAAAGCAAACTTCTGACAAGGGTTCACTCTTTCATTAATAAGACTATAACACTCTGAATTGTCTATTTAAAGCTGCAATTCCATCCAAGATTTATACTAATTGAGATATTTTTTTTCCCTTACCTTAAAAACTAGATTCTTATGAAAAGACAAAAATTATTGCTTAGGGAAAAAATTTAAACTCTTCAATATAATTACATTTTACTTATATTTGAAAATTAAAATTGCATATATTATGCTTCGACCCTGATAGATGCCACAGAATGTGCTCATTTACAAGATTCCTCCTAATATAACATATATACAGGATGAGGCAAAAGTAAGTTTGTAGTTGTTTGTATGGAAAAATAATACAGTAATTAATAAATAATAATATAAGCATAAACTCTGTCTTTCACATACTCACAACTGTAAATCTACTTTTGCCCCAACCTGTATATATGTATAAAGCAGTGTTTCAAATACAGTCCATTTCAGAAAAACAAATAAAAACACTTTATTTCTCATATACACTTACACTATTAAATTGGTTTTTCAAGGTAGTCCTTTTATAAACAATTGATCCTAATATTCTCCTAAACACCAATCCCCAGTTTGCCCAGGTATCTATTGAACAGTGTGTTCTTGCCCTGGTAATAGATTGGTTTCTTCTCAGGCATGGTGTGGCAAGTATTGATCTTTGGGCTACAAGAGATCATTTGTACTCTATACACACTTAATTTCTTCAGATACAAATCTTTATCAAGGAAGGAATGGGAATCTGTAAATGTTATAGAATGTAATACTTATAAATCAGAATATACTTTAGTTATTTCTATATAAAATGCGTTAGTAATGAGGACTAAAAATCTATGTTCTATGTTATGTTATGGAGCTACTTTTATCTGTGCCAATGTCTCAAAATAGGAACACATGTAATCCATTATGTCTTTTGGTAAGGAAACCAGTGAGTGCTGGAGTCAGGAGCAGGTCACTGAGAATAAATTAATCCATGCTTTAGAGAAGATGGGATAATTCAGATGATATGGCCACAATGGCCAAGGACTTGGATTTTAGCAAGGAACTCATGCCACTAAAATTGCTTTTGTTACAATGCAAAGCATAACACTACACTGAAAAATTTGTTGATGAGGACTTGGAATCATTTTCCGACTTTCTTTTTATTTTTTTTAACAGTCGATAGTGTTATTGACTACTATTGATGAAGCAAGATAGATAGGATCATAGATGAGAGTTTTGACTTTTTAAAATGGTTCTCCTACATGTTGGCCTAGTGTAACAGGTTCTACATCTTTGTAAAACAGTGTCAACATTGCCTATCATCATTTCAATAGATTTACTTGATTGACTCAGAAAAATGTGTTACTTAGGATATACTGTATACTATAGTAAATCATACCTAGTTATAAAGAACTAAGTTTAAGAACATTCCAGCATTTTTATAAAAGCACAAGATTAGAAAACCTTAAATGCTATTTAGTGAAGCTGAATAAACTATGATAATTCATTAAAGAGACTACTGTCATGTGGCCCCAGTCGGGTGGGGGAAGATAGCTCATTGTGCACTGATGTAGGACAACTTTTAAGGTATTTTATTGAATTAAGATAAAGAGAAAACTAAATTTAATGTAGCACTGTTTGCATGAAAACCACAAAATATAATCAATATAAACATAACCCTATATAGGTATTGGATAGTCTATCAATTCAAGGGACCCCAAAGAGCTAATAGTTTTCCATTCGGAGTAACTCAGAGACTGAGAAACTAACTAGAAAGAAAGGTGAGGGGAGACCGAAAGGTGAATGGAACACATTCAGAGTGAACTGCCAAGCCTCAAGTCTAATCTGACTTCTGAGACCAAAGATGTTGGTCCTCTGGGTAAATTCACCAAGAGAAGACAGTCTTCTTCTTTTTTTTTTTTTCAGTCAGGCATTGAGTTTTTGTTTATCAGGGCCTTGACTACACATACATTTAGGTTGAGTTCCTTCTATTTTCAGCAGGATTATAAAAATTCTACTGAGGTAGATATAAATCTTCCAAATATTATTTTCTGTCTTAAGAAAGAAAAGGAAATCTGTCCAAACACAGTTTTTCCTCAGTAGTACATGTTCTTCATCTATGTCCACTGCAATCTTGATGGGTGATTATCTCAATCTGACAGACCACTCATTTTATGTCTACTGTGCTGCTTATTCACTGGCCGAAGTTGAGAAGAGGACTATTCCTGGTTTGCTCTGACACTGGCCCCATCCTGAGGGCTCCACATGACAAATAAAGCTAATGATCTCTAATTATTCTTTTGTCTCCTCAAAGTCAACCAGATTGATATTTCAAGAAAATTAGTTTCTCAGGGGTGATATAAATAAACATTAGGATTACTACAATACACTTAAGTATCTAACTTTATTGAATTTGTTACTAGGCCTACTATTAGTTCTTTTGATAAGATGCAATATTAGAAAGCCCCCATTTTTTTTTCAAAAGCTGTTGCCTCGCCACACAAAATTTATTGAATGGCTGGTCCAAATTTTGAAGTGATATTTGCTTTGATTTCCAAGTGCATGGACAATTTAAATATGCAGTAGCTTACTGGTCAGTATTTCATTTCCTTCATTAATAGGATGTGTCTTTTCATTTGCAAGTTTTCTATTGCTCTCCCACAGAGTTCTTTAATCTATAACATCCATAGGCTTTTCTAAATCTAGGCAATGGTTTAATGTAATACATGTTGGTTTAGATGGACTGAGCTTGATACCAGAATTCAGGGTGAGATGCTTAGGTTTAGCATACATGTCCTGGCTCCACACTGTTATTTTGGTCTGCTCAGTTTATATAGTACAGCTGGTGTTTCCACCATCCCAAACTTGTGCTGCCTGAGGGAGAAAGGGTCTCCCTAGTTGTACCCACCTGGTATATCCTGGTAGAGGATGAGAGTCTCCACCCCTGCCTGTTGAAGATGGAGAGTGGTCCTAAGAATGCTTGTTGACTTGTGATATGACTTCCTACAGGTGTGGCCACTCTATCCCGTCCCCTTCCCTATCAGCCTGCCTGATGTTTCTAGATCAGGTAGAGAGCTCTCAGCACCAGGACTAGCAAGGAGAGATCAATGCAGATCAGTATCCCCCTTGCTGGTTCTGTCAGGTCCAATCCGGTGTTTTAGGACTGGTCCCCTTTCAGTCTAGGAGAAGAATGGATCTGCCTACTCTGTTCTTCATTTGGGTGTTGGGGAATAGTCGGTCACTCTCTTTTTTTGCTGGGAAGATAGACAATACCGTGATATTGTGTTCCTCTGGTCCTGAGATGCCAGATCAGTTTGTTTTCTTCCAAACACCTTTCAGAGAATTTATGTTGTTGCCTTTTTTTTTTTTACCACATCCAGGGTTTTTAGTTCTATTTAGTAGTGAAGATCAGGAAGAAGTGGCCCTCTGGTATCTTCTCCTAAAACTGAGATTCAAATAAAGTTTAAGTCATACAATAAATTTTATAGTTTCCTTCTAAAGATGAATCTGTGAATCTTCCCTTAGAATGGCATTACATAGGTCATTAAAAGAAAGTAGACTTTCAAAAATATTGAATAGCACAGTATTACTAACATTCCCTGTCTATAAATGACCATATTCTAGGGAAGTCTAGAAAGGTGAAAGTGCAGGTAACAGAATGAAGGTGAAGGTAAACAGAGATAAGTATGCATCAGCCTCTCTGATTACCATTAAGAACAGTTACTGGCTTTTTAACTTCATAAATTAAGATATACCCATTTATCCTGACCTCTTGAAGCAGTTTCCTCATTAGATAAATAATATCTGTCCGAAGACCTACATCACTGTAGTAAAGATACAGCCTATTGAAATTGTTAACTATTGTTAGATGATCTTTCAATTCTTATCTTTTAATCTTTCAGAATCATAAATTATTTCTTAATATTGAATCCAAGTTCCTAATCACATAATGAAAAATTTGTTTTTCTGCTAGACATTTTTACAATCAAGTACAATTGTCATTAGGTAGTCAATTAAGTACCAAAAGTGTTAATTTTATAATGAGCCCTGCTCAGAGAACTGCATATTTAAATAAAATTATTCAGTAAAAAAAATGGACAAAAGGGATATTTTGTTCAAAATATTTCAGTACCTGAAATTATTTTATTATTTTGTAAATGAGCCAATGTTTTCTTTTAGTTATTATCCTGTAATTTTTATCTATTTTAAGCAGAAGGTGCTAGTATTATTTTACATAACACATCAGAAAGTTTAATATAAATGTGATAGAGAGACACAAAGGAGGCTGACAGTTAACTTCTGAAAGAAGAAACTATTAAGGATACTGGCTGGCATATGGAGTTAATGTAATAAAGAATGCTACCATGTGTGATGATCAAAAAAATAGTGCAAATGTGTCAAAAAATGTTAGTACTTTTTTCACACATGAAACAAATAAAATTGAATTTATGAAATAGCAATTTAAAAAATTCAATGTCCACATATTTTATAGTTTTAACCTCTCTATTTCTAGACAGCTTTAATAGAGTGTGTTCTATTATCATAACTAATTCAATTCAAATCATCATGTCATAAGACCCTAGGAAAGAAGAATAAATTCATATTTAATAATCATTTACTATGTATCAGAGATTGAATTCACTGCTTTATTTATCTTCCTCTTCCCTTCTTTTTCCACCTCCTTCTCCTCTTTTATTATTTTTCATATTTTAGGTGATAACAATGAATCTCAGAGAAGATAAATCACTACTTACTGACTTCACAACTAATAGAAGAGCATTTTAGATAAAAATCAAGTTATCTATTTTCAATACCATGTTTTTCCATTAACTATGATTCTTTCTATTCTACTTGAACCCAAATCATATCATTAACAATATTCTTGTTCCTCAAAATTACTTTCTGGCCCTATTAACTGTTAATGAATAAACAACTATTTGTGAAATTTGTGTTTTTAAGTGCTGTGCATCTGTGAGAGTCTAAGATTACTACATAATTGTTTTCCACTTAGTTATTCATTTAGCAAACTATTAAATGTCTTCTAAATCACAAGCATCATGAAAATAATGAAAAAATACACATTAGTCAAATGCCAAAATAATTTCATTATTCACTATCAAAGATAAATTTGTCAACACCAAATTTTTACAAATAATATGTTAAAATTAGAGAAATAAGGTATTATTTTAACACCAATTATTTCTGAGCATATACATACAATAATATCATGGAGAAGCTAACATTTGGGTTGAGCTTTGAAAGATGAGTATGTGTAGAATATGGGAGAAACACAAGAAGACATCAATCGTTAAGTTACATGAGGCATTCCAGGCATGACAGGTGGACTGTTGATCTTTGGGCTCAGGAAGCATGACAGAAAGGGAAATGAGAGGGGATAGGCTTGGAATACAAGTCCTGGACAGTTGATGAAAGGCTTTGTGCGGTGATGAATTATGATGACCTTAAAGGGAATCTTTGAAGGATTTTAAGCAGAATATCATAATCATATGCATAGCTCTCTTCTCTTATGCATAGTGGTTTATATCTTAGGTGTTATGCTATTTGTGTCATTACACAGCAAATGTTTTTCTCTATAAAATAAATTAGTGAGGTGCTCCTTAGCACTTTTAAGCTCCTTCTCTCACTCATGCACTCAGATAAGCTTTCTTATGTAGTAGAAAAGAAGATTAGAGTTAATTAGGTGTTGTGTCTGGCTAGCAGTGTATTTTATCAAGTCAACATCTATTATTTGGGATTCTAGATAATCTCCCTCATATATACATTGCCAAATATTTCTGGGTAAAAAAAACATATGTATAAGAAGTAGTGCAAAAGAATAGTGAAGGTGTAAATCAGTAAGTCAGCGGAGACCAATGTTTTCACTAATAAGTATGGTTTTCTAGTTATTTCAGTTTATTTGGATCACCGTTGTGAAGTTCTCTCTCCATCGCAGAGATCATCCAGCACTTCAAGGCTAAAGAGACAAAATCGTCAAGTTCTTGGCTCATGCCACAGGCAGGGGCATTTGGAAATTGGCGGTGACTCAAGTCCATAGACTTTCCAGTCTCTATCTGTAGATTTCCCTCAAACACCTTACATTGCCCATATCCTGAATATGAGATCTGCCCCAAAAGTATTGAGCCATTGTCAATATAATTAAAAGTTTGTGTGGTTGATACTTTTAGCACAAAGGACAAGCCTCATATTTATAAATTGTTCTTCCCATGCTTTCAGCATAAGTCCTCTCTACTCTCTGTGGACAACCATTCTGAATCTGCTCAGTTCCTCAGCTGGCCATTCCATATCAATGAACTAATAGTCTGCAAGGTGTCACTTAGACCTACATGAAGTGATGCTGATACAGAGGGATCTAATTAACATCACCAGGGTAAAGTAGGAGGGGCTGTAGGAGGAGTTTGCTGAGACCGTGCAAAGCAGCGTAGGACGGGATTGACTGAGAAGCTGATGCCGCCAGAGCCAATGGAAATAAAAAGAGGGTGGGCTCATTGGCTCATGAGCTTTTCTGGCTCCTGACCTGGCTCCCTCTCAGGCTCTGGCTCTCAAGCTGGCTCTCAGGCTTTTCCTCAAGGCTGCCTTCATGATGGTGCTTCTGCTGCCTGCGTCTCCCAACTGAAGGTATTTTGTATGGGAAGGAACTCAAGTGCAGCGTAGGACCAGGCTGGCCTGGAAGTGGGTGGCAGGTTCATTCTTTGCGTGTCCTGGTGGGACAGGCTCTGAGGCAGAAGCCTGCCATTTTTCCAGAATCGTGTAGCTTTTGTGTGTTGTGCTGTTTTAGTTAGTAAACTAACCATATGGAAACTAATATGCGAATGATAGAACTCAGGTGTTAAGAGTTTAGCCTTAACTGATAAGCTTAAGTGATTAAAGCTGTGAAGTGATCGGCTTCATGAAATACTTTTGAATAAGGACTCTGTTCCACTATCACCACACAACCTCCGTTTTTGGAATTTTGCCGAGAGGCTGGTGGTGGGCAACCGGACCCCAACTTGCTGTTTGGCAACAATGCCAGACAAAACAAGTTCTAAGTCTTTTCCAAAGCACACATAAAGTGTGTGCAGCCCTCTTATCATCTCCCCCGCAAACTGCAAACATTTAGAACGACTGCTTATGATCGGAAGGGCCTTGCTGCCTCTGAGCTTTCAGTTCCACAGCTTGCGTCCACCAGCCCTGCCTGTCACGGCGTGGTTCTGGTTTACAGTGGAGAGAATGAACCGTGGTGATACCTAAAAGGGCATTTTCCTTGCTTTTTAAATCTATGTATACTTTATTAGCATTTTTATAAGTAAATAGCTAGTAATTAGCAGGTAAAACCTTGCAAGGTCCATTGGATACATTACAGAAATCAATTTCCAGATATAGTAAGTGATTGGCTCGTTATGGCACATTGCTCTCTGGAAAGTTTCTCAAGAAAAATGTGCAAGTTATTTACATTAGTGCTGTTTTAATGATGTTGTGTAAATAAAGGCATTCATTTTGGAGCAATGAAGTGGAATAAACTTTCAAAGGATAAGCCTTTTTTTACCTTGATAAATAGGATTAAGTCATGGGTGATTAGAGTTGAAAGGTACCACAGTGAGCATATGGGGCAGTCTTGCTACTCATAGGAATAGACATTGATGTAGAAACAGAGTGAAATGCGCAGGAGCATGAACTGTAAAACCTGACTATCAAGACTATTTCAATTTTACTTGAAACTAAATATCTGTATAGCACTGAACAAGTGACTTAACCTCAATTTCTTTCCTTGATAATGGGAATCATTAATAATGGTATGTAATTATTAAAGAAACTTCATGGAGTTGCCAAGATAAAATTTTGGCTATCAAATTACATTTGAAGTCATATAAACAACAAATCATTTTTAGTATATGTTCAAATATTGCACAGGATAGCCTTTTGATAAAAAAATGTTTATCTGAAATTCATATGTAACTGGAAATTTAATTTTATTTGTCAAATCTGGTAACCTGTGAGGATTTTGTGAAACAATGAATGAAAAGTCCTTTAAAAAAATGTCCTGGAAATGCAACAATACTAAATTCAATTAATGCTATTTATATTATTTTTCTAGTTACTCATCTGTTAAGATGATAAATAGGTTAGTTTAAATTTGTTGTTTCCATAAGGCCACACTACTATTTTATCACCTTTATAAATTTCTTCCACCAATACAACTGAGGACAAATTTCTATATACCCAGAACCTGTTATTGACCATTAATCTGTATAAGCTTAGAAAGAACAGAGTTATAGTCATGTCACACAGATATGAATAGAATTAATAAAAGGGATGTACACCAACACACCCACAAAAATCAAAGGTGTTTCAAATTCTGGGAATGACTATTGGTTTATCAGCTTTTAGAAAGTTATTACCTGATATTATTTGTGCCATAGTTATTACTCATCACTAATTAATGCAGGGAAACAAAATTTGAGGCCGTGAAATGGCCACCCAGAGCAGTTACATCTGTTTCCTTCTTTTAGAGTATCCTTAGCTCTAGCACTTCAGTCTTTTCAGCATTATTACCTCTAATAGATTAATTATATGCAACTACAATAGTATTATGCCTTGTTAATAGCATTTTCTGTTTGTCTCTAAAAGGGCACATTAGTAGGCAATCTGATGTAGCAACAAATTATTAATAGGGATAACAGGTCCAAATATCTAGGATTGGACATATAAACATAGATTATTAGAATGAGAAAAATGAGAGTAGAGAGGATGGTCAAACATAAATTATTTGTGGGCATGGGAATAGAAAGAGATGTGAGTTTTGTCTTTCATTCACTCCGTTCAACCTCTCAATAACAGTGGAAAAACAGCCTGTACAAGTCAAAAGGAAGATGGCTGACACCTGCCTAGGACAATGCTCTGTTCCATCTTACTGTGTCATGAACTGAAGTTCTCAGAAATCTTTTTTGTCTGGGGAAAGACATGAAATCCCTGGCCTGTGTCAATGTTATGGACTCATTCACTTATGTTACATTGTTATTGGTGAGGCAGGGAAAAGCTGTGGTGTTCTATTAAACTTAAGTGTCTAAGTTATCCTGGGTGCTCAAAATTAGGGAACAAAATGCTAATTTTTGAGCAGTAGCTGGAGTACAGTAAGCAGTCAATATCTATTAGCTTCCTTTCCTCTGAGTTTTGCATTACAAAGAGGAAACTCATGGGAAACATTGTCGTATTACATTAAATTTTCACGATATTTAATCTTAAGATCAGGAACAAGACAAGGGTGTCTGCTCTCACCACTCTTATTCAGCATATTACTGGGAATTCTAACCATAGCAATCAGATAAGAAAAAGAAAGAAAAGGTATACAAATTGGGAAGGAGGAAGTAAAACTGTCATTATTCATAGATAAAATGAGAGTGTACATAAGAAACCCTATAGTCTCTACTAAAAAGCTATGGCACCTAAATGTTAAATCAGCAACATAGAGGATACAAAGTGAATATTCAGAAATCAGTGACATTTTTGTAGACCAACAATGAAATATCGAAAGAGAAACTAGGGAAAAAATCCCATTTACTATAGCAACAAGAAAAAATAAAGTATCATCTAATATTTATATCATCATTTTCTAGACTACTATGTAGATATTTTAAAAAATGTTTTAAAGAGTTTATATATATTTTTTAAGATTTTATTTCATTATTTTTAGAAAGAGGGGAAGGGAGAGAGGCAGAGAGGAAGAGAGACATCAATGTATGGTTGCCTTTCACCTGCCTCCAGCCACAGACCTGACTGGAGACCTGGTTTGCAACCTGGTTATGTGCCCTGGCTAGGGAATCGAACCTGCGACCTTTGGGTTTGCAGGCGGGCATCTTATCCACTGTGCTATCAGCCAGGGCTTTATATATTCTTTAAATAAAAGGAGAAGGGAGAGAGGAAGAAAGGGAGTATACATTGATACTACCTATCAATGTATAGTTGCTTTTCACGTGCCTCCAGATGGGGATCTGACTGGAGACCTGGCTTGAGACCTAGGTATATGCCGTGACTGGGAATGGAACCAGCAACCCTTTGGTTCACAGGCTGGTGCTCAATCCATTGAGCCACACTCTTTTCTTAATATATATTTATTTTATTATTCAGTTACAGTTGTCCTAATTTTTCCCATTCTTCTCCCCTGCCCTGTCCACCCTCTGTTCCCACACAGCCAATCCCTACCCTGTTGTTTATATCCATTGGTCCTGTATACTTGTTCCTTGACTCGACCCTTTCCTTTCTTTTCCCTTCAATCTCATCTCTTGTCATGTCAGTTTGTTCTTTGTTTCCATGTCTCTGGTTCTATTTTGCTCATTTGTTTGTCTTGTTTATTAGGTTCCATTTACAGATGAGATCATATGGTATTTAGTTATATGGTATATGGTATATAAAGGGTAGGAGTTTCTTCTTTCCTTCTGCTGCATAGTATTCCATTGTGTAAATGTACCACAGTTTTTTGATTCACTCATTTGCTAATAGACACTTAGGATGATATTATCTCTCATTGCTGCAAAATTCTTCTAATAATGTTTTTTCTATTTCCATATGAGAAAAAAAAAAAACTGGCAATATAATCAGACCAATATCACTCAGTAAAGAATTGGCAAAGCCAGATTCAAATGTAGGACTGCTCCATTTCTAAGTCCAACCTTCTCTTTTACCACCTAGTACTATCTTTATTTTGGCAAAGTTTTAAATTTTAAAAACTGCTTTAACTAATTGATATATAACTCAGGGAAAAGATTTTGATAATCTCCTAAAAGGCAAAAACAATGCTCATGCATGAGTTGTTGAGTTCATAATCCATGGCATGAACATAATGTGTTCCATGATGTTGGCTCTCTTACCTGGGTTGACCTCACAGAAAGAAAATTAAAAAAAATAAAATAGTGCCTTAATGGCTGTAGTGATAATTTATTCTATAGAATTAAGCAACTAAGTTATATGTTAAATAAGCAATAAAAATGTACCATAAATTTCATACTATATATCAACTCTATGTGTTTCTAAATAAAACCTAGCTAAATATATGAAACTAGGAAAGAAGAAGCAAGTGATTTTATTGAACCATCTATTGAAAAAGTCCTGGAATTTACACATGAAAATTGATAGTCCATTTTATAGATTTAACCCTTAAAAACACAACTAATTTAGTTAAAATACAAAACAGGTAGGTTTATATTTTAGCAACATTGATAATATGATTTAATTTAAATTTCTGCATTCACATCATTCATACAATGAATGTATAATTTTGGTTAAAATTCAAAATATTTAAAGAGCAAAACCATAAAATACATTTAAATGGGACTATTTCTAGAGAAACTATTGACACTCTGAGTTGAATTATACAATTAAGTAACTAGCTTTACTGAAAATTTCTTTTCTGTAAAATTGACTATTTTATTGTCCTCAAATAATGATTTAATTATGATATTGCTGTACAATCTTATCTCACTCAACTCTAAAATTACATAGAATAAGAATAATAATATATTTGACATAAACTAAATATTTGACTAAATAGTATAAACTAAGTTATACTATTTAATTTACTTATAAGTAACATATGTAAGGATGAAAAAAGGTGATATATTTATTTTGCTTTCATGTTTGGAGTTATTTTTAAAATAATGGTTTTGTTTCACAAATGACCAACAAATTGATCAAATCCTGATACTTGAAGGGTTTTATTGAATGAACATTCTTCAGACACCAATTAGATGGGTACTCATTGCAAGAATGCATAGGCATTTCCCATTACTAATACATCTGTCCTACATTCTTGGTCATAGCTACCTTATTCCCTCAAATCAGAGAGTATGTTATTTGCTTGTCACTTCCTGGGGCAATGAAAGATTTATCAGTCAAATGTAAAGCACAATCTTTTAGGGAGGTTGTCTTTATTTCTTCAGAGCTAGAAGGAGAGAATTCATGTAGTAAATGTTAACAAACCAGCCAAAGATGTAAACATTCTCACAAATCAACAATCCCTCACTATTAAAGAAACCAGCATTAAATATCAAATATATACACTCATGGAACAGATAATTTCTAATTAAAAATGAAGCTAGATCAATCTTATTATTTTATGAAATTTCCATCCACTACACAGAATAAATCACATCAACCCTTATTCAGATAGCTATTCCTATCCAATATTACTGGTATATGCTGTAGGAAGAACGTATTTCATTAGGGGTTCACTACATTATTTAATCCACTATGTGCTTTCCTGCTTCTTTTTTCCCTGCAATGTTAAGTGATTTTAACTTTTAGAGAATTGTAGGAAATTGTTCAGAGGATGGCACAGAATGCCTTTCTCCTTAATTTTATTGTTGCTGTTATAGTCGTCATATGTCAATGGGAAGAAAAAGCTAGAAGCCTATTTAGCCATGAATAATTCCACTACTGATACACTAAAATTGTCTGACTACTACTTTTCTTCCTATCTCTTTTCATCCCCTAAACCTTTTTTATTTTGGAAAACAATGGCTTCAAGAATAAATTTACTTGAATGAGTTAGGAGCCAGGAACAACTTAACCTATAAAATACTTTTTTATGCACTTGACATTATCTTATTATTTCCTTCAAGAACAAGCAACAGTAATGTTATTCTTTTCTATGAAGAAATTCAGTGATAATAGTGTATAAATATAAGGAATAAGAATACATTACTTATATTTACATTAAACATTTAGAAAACTGTTTTCTGCTTTTAATCGTCAAACAAAATCGAATAAGATGTGCAGGTAAAATAACTCAAATAGTTTGGGTATATTTATTTTTGAACTCAATTTAGCTTAGTGGTGCCCTGACCTGGGAAGAAAGCAATCCTATTATGGGAGCCAAGTTCAAACTTAAATACCCTTCTTATGATTCTAAAAATTGTCAGAGACTGGTGAGCATCTGTACTTCTGTCATCACCAGCCTCCACTCACCTCCATCAGCACTTGAAAGATCCCTTATGTGGGCCCTTTTCATTTCTAAGGTACTTCTGTGTCCTGTTACCATAGAAATAGAAAAAAGTGAGCGTCAATAATGCTGTTTCTATAGAAACAAGAGGTATTGAATTAGACTTCCTGGCTTTGTCCCTTGTCACATGTTGTGAGTTTTTGGAGAGCTAAATGGACATGTTCTAGTGAGTACTCTTTTTACATAAATTTTCATAAAATGTGTTTACCTATTTTAACCTCTATACTTTTAATTTAAAAATATTGATTTTTTTGTTTTATTTGTTTTTATTAGAGGCTATCTGTCAAATTTAGTGTTTTCTTTCACGCTTATTTCTAAAACAAATTCATTTTCTTGAAAATATAAACTCTGGAACATGTTGAACTAACAATAAAATGTGAGTGAATAATAGTAGTTTTTGTATTAGTCAACCTTTAAATTCAGATGTCATTTGCAGCTACTTACTGTCCTGTAACTTGCCCAAATAAGCAAGTTTGTTTTCCTCGTAGGTGTATTTCATCTGCAAGCAACACATTTAAAATTCTGTGCAGTGTGCCTGGGTCAGAGATCTCACTCAGGTTTAAAACACAAATTTTTCTATACTCAGAAGTATAACTCCCAGGTACAAACATGGTTATAATAAGGTAACAGCATACATGTAAGTGCCATGCATGCTCAAGATTTGCACATATTCTTCCCCTCTGTTCCTCCCTTCCTTCCTTCCTCCTCTCTTCCTACCTTCCTGCCTTTCTGCCTTCCTGCCTTCCTGCATCCCTTCCCTTCCTTTTCTTCTTTCCCCACCTTTATTTCCACTATGTTTTGGTATTTATTTGCACAGTGCCAATGATGGCAAACTTGCAACCTTATCTCAGTGATGCCCTCCATCCTCCTCAGACTCTCCCGGTTTTGGTCTATTCTGTATTCCAGTAGTGCTTTTGTGTGTGTGTGTGTGTGTGTGTGTGTGTGTGTGTTTCTTGGCACTAATTATGCTGTGACTAAGATTGTACATAATTATACTTTGTCTTTCTTCTTCAACAGATTGTGTGAGCTATTTAAAATCAAGGCCCATGCTCAAATTATTTATAATATGTAATGCTTTTAGCACAGTACTTAGTATACAGTAAGTTCTCAGTAACATTTGTTGGTAAAAATTTTAATTAAAAAAATGAATGAGAATTTATCCAAAAGTTATAACTTGACCTAGATTTTTACACTACTCATCAATTCTATCATCCTAACACTCTTTACTCAGACGTGTTTTTCATGTTTGATCCATCTAAAACTCAAGCTTTCATCTTAACTTCTTAGTGTTGTCCTATCATGACTTACTTGTTTACAATTGCATCAGATTGATTTGTTTGTATCTACTGAATGAAATAACACCTTAGTAAAGGATCAGATGTAATTGAAATAACATTAATGACAAAACATCTCCATGTACTTTTGAATTTACTGTCTGCAAAAGCTAAGCATATTTTTGATTCATACTTTAGAAGTAGTAAACCAATTTTTTATAATACTGCCATTATGGGAAAGCATTTGTTGTTGTAAGAAACATCCAAACCTGTAGAGAATTTTTATGAGTTTATTTGAGCCAAACTAATGACATATGCTGGAGTGCAAGAACTCAAATGCTCCAGAGAATAACAGTTTTGCAGCTTCTATTATGCATTTGAAATTAAGGAGAAACCTTAAGGAAGATTACCTAGAAGTGGGTGGAAGCAACTCAGGATTGGATTACAGCAGCAATTTTTAAACCTTTTCATTTCATGGCACACACAAACTAATTATTAAAATTCTGTGGCACACCAAAAAATGTATTTTTTGCTGTTCTGACAAAAAAATAGGTATAATTTTGATTCATTCATACAGGATAGCTGTTGTGTTGGCTGTTGTCTTTTTTCTATTTGACAATCTATGGGAAAAGAGATCAGCGAACCTGACTAAATAGTTAGGTATTACACGCTTTAAAAATTCTTGCAATGGGTGGGTGGGGAGGGGGACAGAGGGGAGCAAAAAGGGGATGGATGTAATGCAACAACAATAAAATTAAAAAAAATTCTTGCAGCACGCCCTTTGAAAATCACTGGTAGTTAAGATTATGTGCTCTGCTGGGGGATCAGAAATGGGACATTTCAAAGGCGTGTTAACCTAAATGCAAAGAAAGAATGGACCCGGCTTGCTGAGGGAAAAGATAAACCTTTCATTAAAGAAGTTGTATGCCTGGGGTGTGACTACCCTCCATGGCCTGTGGGAGGTAGGAATTTATGATAAAATCACCCTGTAAGGTCACTTGCCATAGAACCTCTTTTTTTTTTTTTGTTCACATACTTCATTTTTAGTTACTCTACTTCTTAAGTATACATACTGTTTTGCATTATAAGAAATAATGTTTAAAAATTTTTAGATTAAGAACCATATTCAATATTTAGAAAAAAACTTCATATACTCATGATAGCTTTAAGCTAATTGAGCTTTTAATATGTTATCTTAACAAAAGTCATCAAATATGATTTAATTGGGATTTTTGTAGTTGGTTGAGCAGTAAAAAACAAATTAAAAAAAAACAAAAAAACAGCCCTCAATTAAAATAGGAAATGTTTTTAAATTTCACCATAACCATATTAAATCAGAATTTTAATGGTGAATTTATTAACTACTACCTTAGCATGGATAGAAACATCAAAGCTTTCTGGAAAGTACCTACCAGAAGCCAGAATTCCATGCACAATTGATCTCTGCCAATATGTTTTTAGACTGAGAAGTCAGGCTTTTACTACATGTCTATAAAGTAGAGTAGAGGGATTCTCTTATATTAATAATTACTACATTTTTATTTATTTATTTAATTTTTTAAAGATTTTATTTCATTATTTTTAGAAAGAGGGGAAGGGAGAGAGGCAGAGAGGGAGAGAGACATCAATGTATGGTTGCTTTTCACTTGCCTCCAGCCACAGACCTGACTGGAGACCTGGTTTGCAACCTTGTTTTGTGCCCTGGCTGGGGAATCGAACCTGTGACCTTTGGGTTCACAGGCCAGCACCTTACCCACTGTGCTACCAGCCAGGGCCAACTACTACATTTTTAAAACAGAAAATTTTGAATTTATAGCCACATAATTTCTGACACCAAAATTTTCAACATTAAAACCCTGATGTTTGGTAGCCAAGAAATGTGCTTGTTGATATAACATATTAAGGGAGATGACAAGCCTTGATTTTGTCCAATGCATGACCCAGTTTTGGCTTGGATTTCTTCTGAAATATAGTTTCCTGGTTTTTCTCATGATTATAGTAGAAAGAAGATGAGCAGAAGGACA